>LSSL01000895.1:0-22837 GCA_001953115.1 Smittium mucronatum
TATATCAATATATCATATAAATAATACAATATATTTATTTTACTCTAAATCATCATTTTTGATAGAAATCATGATAAATGTATAAGTTATATGAGAATATAGTTATTGAAATCAGGTCACATTGCATCCAAAAAGTTCCGGAATACATATTCTTATGAATCAAGATTTTGATTGGAAAAACTAGAAAAATAAGGCATGTAATGAGATATATATATATCAAAGTGAAGGATTTTAACTGTAACATAGTTTCGCACCAAAAAAAAAGCTTTAGATTTTCTTTTTTTTTCCTATTTATTTATGAATATTCATATTAATTAATATGGGGTTTTATTAAGAAATTTTACATGTATAATTGAATTTATGACCTATTAATTAATTGGTTCGAATATATAAAAGTAGAAAATTCTATTAAAAAATAGCAAATGAGTTCACAATTTAGCGATTGATTATTAAAAAAAACCCACCAATTTCCTAATTAGTACGTTTTAACGAATTGGATACATTAAAAAAAAAAAATTTGGGTTTAAGATATAACAGGAGGAATTGTTTTTAATTGGTAATTTACATCATTATAATTGTAGAATTAGGATAATTCCCCTAATGATTTTTTTCAAAATGAATTATTTAATTTCAAAAAACATCTTATATTGTTATTTCTTTTCTTAGGTTTGTTAATTTATTGATATTCCTAATATCAATAGAATGTAAAAAAATGACAGTTTGAGTTTTCAAGAGTTTTCATTTATTAAATATGTAATACTAATATCGAGATAAATAAAAATCTGGGAAGAAGGAAGAATCTTTTTTATCTTCTTCGTCATTGCTATTTATCGTTTCGTCCTTTAAGAAAAATCTTTATCTTTAGATAACGAGAAAAAAAAGTATTGGAAAAATTAAGGCTTACGTGATTTGGAGGGGATGGATTATAACACTATTCACTCCTCTTTTTTTTGGATGAGTCCTCTCATCACACTCTTTGGGTAAATCTTTTTGATATTTTCGATGTCTGAAATCGATACTTTTTTTAACCGATTTTCATTTACAATAAAATTAGATTTTTTGTAGTCGTCTTCAATCCAATATTTTGAGTTTTCAAATTTGTTTAGGATTGTATAAGGTCCAAACCAATTTGATTCAAATTTCTTTTTAAATTCGTTTCTAAGAATCACAACATCGTCAATTTGGAAATTTGATTTCTTGATATTTTTATCAAATTCACTTTTGACTCTTTGCATTTTCCTTTTCACTACATCCTTATTTAATCATCTTTCAACATTAAGCTGATTCAGATTGGCAGTTCTTCTATCAATTACTATTGCACTCATATTAGGAGAATCTAGTTCATTTAAAATAGGATTTAACTGGTCACCCGGTAAGTGCAGTTTAATTCCATAAGTTAAATAAAATGGGGAAAGTCCGGTTGTTGCGTGTGTTTTGATTCTTAGAGCAAATGATATCTGGTCTATATACTCATCCCAAATTTTTGGTTTATTCTATATATATGTTGATATCATTTTTCCAATGATTCTATTTAATCTCTCTGCCTTTCCATTTGTTATAGAGTGAAAACTGGATGTGGAAATGTGTTTGATCTTCATTCTCTTTTTAAATTCGTCTATCACTCCTCTCATAAAGGCTTTACCTTTATCTGTCAATACCTCTCTTGGACAACCAAAATATAGAATAATCTTGGTATGAATAAACTCTGCAATAGTATCACTAGCTGCGCCCTGATTTGCTTGAATAATTGGTCAATTGGTGGCATAGTCTACGGCAACCAAGATCCATGAATTTCCACTGCGCGTTTTCGGGAGTATACCGATGAAGTCTAGGGCACATCTTTCAAATGGATCAGGAATATTCAACGGGGTTAATTGTTCTTGTTCTCTCATATTCCTTGGTTTCTTAGTGGTTAGACATTCGTAGCAGGTACATATCCAATTTTTTAAGTCTTTTGCCATACCTAGTCGCCACATTCTAAGTTCAATTATCTCTTTTAATGCGTCAAACCCTAGATTCCCTAAACTTCTGTGAATTTTCCAACACTCATCGGCTCTTGACACGTACTGAATAAACGGTATCTTCTCATTTTTTTTAAAGAAAAACACGATGTCTAAGTCGATGTTGTAAAAGAATTTGTGTGTATTTTCTTATAGTTTTCTTTTAAATTTTGTGTCTACATTCATTTCTTCACCTAAATTTAGTTTTTTATAAAGGATAGGACGGTCGTTGAGTTCTAGGTATTTTTCTGGAGTATCTATTACATCGATACTATTCATTCTGGATAACGCATCCTCTGCTTCGTTAGTTCTTCCTTTTTATAAACTATTTTTACTTTACATTCGTAAATATCCTCTAAGTATCTACTTAGTCTCTTCGATAGTTCTTTTTGGGTATGATAGTGTTGTAAATTTGCATGGTCTGTCCTTATTAGCGTCGTCTTCCCGTTATCTATTAAGTGTCTCCAGGCTCGAAGTGCATGCATGATGACTAATAGCTCTCTTTCACGCGAAGGGTATCTTTTTTCTACTTTTTTTAACTTTCTCGACAGATATTATATTGGTTTCTTCTTACTATCTTCTTCTTGATTTACTATGGCACCGGTAGAAGTGTCAGAAGCGTCAGTCTCTATTATAAAATATTCATTTGTGTTCGGGAGTTTCAACAGTGGGACTTTTGTTAATTTATTCTTTAGATTTTCAAATGCAATTTGGTGTTTTGGTTCCCATGGAACAAGCTCTTTCTTACTAGGGGCATTCTTTGTCAAATCTGTTAGAGGTGCAGCTATTTTTGAAAATTATTCAATAAATTTTCCGAAATAAGAAGCAAATCCGCAGAAGCTTTTTACTTCTTGTACATTTTTTGGGGGTTTCCAGCTCTATACCGCTGAAATTTTTTCGCTGTCTGGTTCTATTCCCTTTCCCGAAATTTTATGTCCTAAAAAATTTACCTTCTCTTCTCCAAAACTACACTTTTTCAAATTATGGTATAACTCTTCTTTCATCAAGACATTTAGAACCTTTTCAATATGGATTGCATGAGACTGCAAGTCTTTAGAATATATCAATATATCGTCTAAGTATATCAGTGCAAACTCATCTATAAATTTTGCTATTATCCTATTCATCATCGTTTGAAAAATAGCTGTGCATTTTTCAGACCAAAAGGGAGTACACGGAAGGCATAATTTCCACATTTAGTTTTGAAACAGGCTTTATCTTCATGGATTCACCTAATCGGATTTGATGATATCTGCTTTTTATGTCTAATTTACTAAATTATTTTGACCCAGATAATTGTTGTAAACAATCATCTATATTAGGTGAAGGACCAGAAATCTTTATCGTCACATTTTTGAGTGCTCTATAATCTATGAATAGTCTTTTTTTGCCGTCTGATTTCTTAACAAATGGGACTGGGGCTCCCCATGGGGCCGGTAAATGCCTTATTAGACCTCTTGATAGCAGATCTCGTAACTACAATTTTAGTTCTTTGAGCTCTTCCGGTGATAGTTTGTACGCACTTCGGTTTATTGGAGGGTCGTTATTTAAATCAAACTTAACCCTTTATTCTCTATGCGTAGGTAGTCTTGTCTCTTTGGTATTTAGAAACTTGTTAAATTTTTGGAGAAAATTTTCTATAATTGAGCCGTAACCTTTCAATGGTTCACTTTTAATCTTTATTACATCGATCATTATTACTTCTTCATTTTGCAATAAGTATTCATTAATTGCTCTAAATCATATCATATCTTTTATTTCAATATGGTTAAGTAATAATGGGGGTGTCTCATCGAACGAGATGATTTCGTTTCTCCAGTTTATTGAGGGGTTGTTTAACTTCAGCCAAGGACGACCTAAAATAAATGGATACTTAGTGTTATCAAACACTAGAGGTTTAATTCTGCATCTCCGGCCTTCATGTTGAATATCTAAGGTAACCGCGTATCTTACTTGATGTAGTTTACAATATGCCATCCTTATCTGTATAGGAGTTTCCAAATACTCCTTCTGTAATTGTAGATTACTCACTACGATGAGGGCTATTACATCTATTGTAGCTCCGCCGTCTACCAATGCATTATACACTTTTGAGTCTACTGTAAATTTAAGAGTTAGGGGCTTCATTCTATTATTTTCATAGTTTTCGTGGCACACAGTTGTACTCATCTCATTGTACTGTTCTATACCTTTTTCATCGGCTCTCATAATTGATTGTATGGTGGGAGTGTTCTTATTTCTTCGACATTGATAAGCTCGGTGATCCCGTTTCTTACAATAGAAGCATAGTCCTTTCTTTATACACTCTTCTTTGTCGTAATTAACTTCACTTGTGGAATTGGTTTCGATCGCGAGTACATCCATTCGATTGGGGTCCTGAAAATTTGATGATCTGGTATAAGAATTCGGGTTATGGTAATTTTGGCGGGGGAAATATTTCTGTAGTTTACTACTACCAGCATCGAAGGTCTTCGCCATTTTCATTGCTTCTGATAGGTAACTTGGGTCTTGGACAAGTACTAGATTTCTAATGTTCACTTTTAATCATCTAATGAACTTGTCGAGAGCCATTTCTTCGGTCACACTTCCTATTGCTGTGCCAATTCTTCGGGATTCTTTTGGATATTTGATAACGGAATTTCTTCGCTTGAGTTTATATAACTCATATTTTTAACGTATCTTCATTTGGGGAGATTGAAATCGTTTCTTAATTTCTGTTTCAAATACTCTCCAACTTAGGTATGGCTCATCCAAAGTATCAAACCAACTTTGAAACCATGCATTTGCATTTTTCACCAGGTTACTGGCAGCTATTTCTATTAACTGTTTTTCGTTTGATACTCCTGAAGAACTTTCTAAATTCTAAAATTAAAGAGCCACGCGTCTATATCTTCTTTCAATGTCCATCCGAATGGTTTCAATTTGACATTAGTTGATTTTCTTAATTCCTTTTAGCTATAGTTATTTCCATTGTTAATAAGGTCTTCGTAGTCGTGTCTTGACATTTTTATAGTGTCTTCAAGTATTTCTGCTTTTTCAGGAACTTGATAACTCATCTGTCTGCAAAGCAGGTGGTGCTACCAAATTTCTTTTCTTTTCTTAGGTTTGTTAATTTATTGATATTCCGAATATCAATAGAATGTAAAAAAATAATAGTTTGAGTTTTCAAGAGCTTTTATTTATTAAATATGCAATACTAATATCGAGATAAATAAAAATCTGGGAAGAAGGAAGAATCTTTTTTATCTTCTTCGTCATTGCTATTTATCGTTTCTTCTTTTAAGAAAAATCGTTATCTTTAGATAACGAGAAAAAAACTTATTTGCCAGACTAAGGCTTACGTAATCTGGAGGGGGGATATTATAACAATATAACTCGAAAATTTTTCTAATAGCATTAATCACGTGATTTTAAATCAATGAATCTTTTTTATAAAAAAATACCTTAATGAATATTTTTTAAATGTCGGGATTTATAGTTATATGTAAACAATAAATATAATATTTCTATTATATAGATAAAGAGAATGATTCAAAAATTTAGCTTCCATTTACATTTGATACGTTTTAGAGATACTTTTTTCATGACTATAATCCACAAAATCACATCAAATGGATAATTATCGGCTTTTTTACTCACCAAAGTCAAATATCAGTTCCTCTTAGGTTCTACTTTGGGCGATTTTTTTAAAGTATAATTTTGAAGTTTTAAGAAAAAAATTCACTAAAATAGCTGTGCTTAATCTAAAAAAATAGGCGCAAATATATTCATTTATCATAAATTTAAGACATATAAATCGTTTTATATTTTCGAAAAAGATTAAAATTTACACAAGTAAAGACAGGAGAATTATTATTATCCAATAAGTACACACGTATATTGCTTGGAAAAATGCATAAAAGACTCTTAATCCTTCTATTTACCCCATCAAAATAAATAAAAACTCGTAAAATAATTTAACTGTGTTGAAATTTCGAATTTTTTTTTTTTAGTTTTTATTAAGCATTTTTAGATGCTATTAAAGGTTTTTCTAATGATTTTTTTTAGATTTTATAAACAATACTTTACCGAAACTTGATTTTATCTAATAAAAATAACAAATTAGCATTTTTAAATTGATAGAATATCCGAATATTCATATAATAAGATATTTTGAGAAAACAGTCCCGAGTCTTTTATCAGGAAATTTTGGGACGCCTATGCTACGTATCTTTTTGACTTTAAATAATCAAAAAATGTTTGAATACTGATTTTAAATTCTTTTTATCGAATTATTTTGCTGCTGACTAGATCCCTTGAAATATTTCCAAATATATTTAATTCCATATGAATAATACATCTTGAATGATCTCCAGCGGGATCTATTTGGAAAAAAGTTTCAATTATCCTTATTTATTAGCTAAAATTAATACTATTTCATTATCAGATTTAAAATATTTATATTATATATAAATTAGGTCCAGTATTCAATATTCTCTAAAAGATATTTATCGAATGGTATTGATGACATGTTTTAATTACTATAATGATAAACATTATTAAAATTAAACCACTTTATCTTTAATATAAATGAGAGTAGTCATAATAAATCACATTATTTGGTTTTATGGTGTATTGAGTTGTTTCTTTTAGATAAATATTAATATTGGAAATCTATCATTTTTTTCTTATATCAAAATTTTGATAACAGATTTTTATTATTTTTTTATATACATTAGATTCCCAATTTTTTTAATTTTGAACCTTTAGAGATAAATTATTCATGATTTTAAACATCAGCACGATAATGGATACAATATTTCTGATCAAAATCTTTTTAGCGCATCATTTTTTGCATTATGTGATTTTTATTTAGGAATAATTTGTACAAGAGATGTTTTTTTTATCCTAATGGCTTTTCCTATTAAATTAAATTCTGTGAGGGTGTAATTAATTTAATAAATTTTGAATATATGTATAAAACAGCCCCTTCTCAAATCTCAGTTAAAATTGTAACTACTGCTATTTTTATTCATATTAAAGATAAATTTTTTTTAGATCTATGAAAATTTTTTTAGCAGTAATTAAATTTAATATTTTTCTTGATTAAAAAATCTGTAGTTAGAGTTTTATCACTGAAAAATTTGGGATAATATAACCAATAATATGTTATTTCAGAAGAAAAAAAGATAATTAAAAAGTTTTCACCCTATTTTGGGTGTAAATTTCTAATTATTATTTGAAAGTATGAAAGAGTAACAAAAGTATAATATTTATGAATCTTTTTTAAAAAATCACATCTTTTATTATTCTAAATAAGATTTTGTATTTCATATTAGACAAGATGGTGACAGAGAAAAATTCGCCAATTTAGCATATGTGCTAGGTAAGCATGAATATGCACTCTTTGAGAATCAAATGTTCCATTTTTTAATTTTTTTGACAAATTTTTGAGTTCAAATTTCATTATTTAAGGATAGACTTAATTATTCTAATCAAATAGTATTTAAAATAAAAATAAAATAAAACTTACATTTGGCCTCAATTTAGATTATAAGTTATGAAATCTCATAAATTTTCTTTCTTGTGTATATAATCGTCTCTATTCAGATGTAATACGAAAATTTTCTGGAATTCTGATTTTTTTTTAGCTGGTTTTTTTGGGCTGGAAGTAAAATCTTACTTTTTTTTACTTTATTCTAAATGATTAAAAAATCAAAAAGAGCTAAATGGTTTTGTATTTACATTTTTTAATTGGAATAAAATCATAGATATCTCAAATATTTTGGCCCAATAAAAATATGATTAATATATCATGCATTTTTTAGAATAATAACCATTCATTTTTTTAAAAAAATAGATTGCGCATCTGTTAGCTCAAGAAAAATATGATAATAAAGTCTGTATATTATGAAAATACTTTTAAATTTTCCTATTTTTAAATTTTTTTGAAATTCTATTATTTTTTACATTCTACTCAAATATATTCTTAACGAATATTTTAGTTTTATTTGTTATAATTTTATTTTTTATTTTTAATTGACATATTTTATATTAAGGCATCATTACTTAATATTTTTCAGTATAATAAATAGACAAAGGTTAGATATAAAAATCGAAAAAAATTATTTTATTGATGTTTAAATAATGTTTTTGACAAAAAATTAATAAATCGATATAAAATTAGTAAAACCCGTAAATTTAGATTAATATAAGGTTTAAAATATGGCAAAGTTACAATGTTTATTTTTTTTATAGGAAACTATAATTTTATTTTTCATGATATCAAATTAGAAGAATCCATTTTTTTTGAAGCAAATAATGAATATGAGTTTTTTACAAGACTCAAAAAATATAAAATATGGATTCGTAAAATCAAAAAATGAATAAATTATCATTATATTTCCATGGGACAAATTTTTTATATCTTCGAATTTAATAGTGATGTTTTTTTCAAAAATATTTATAATATGATAGTTTTATAGTCGAAAATTATTTTTATATTCTGCTACCTAATTTTGTACCATTATTATATTTTTGCGCAAATAATTTTAAAAAGTAAAATTCTTGAAGCACCGAGTACAAAGTTTAAATTTATTTCAATAGGTTAAAATATATTTATTTCTAACTAAAATTTAATATTGAATTGTCAGTATTTAAAAAATAAAATGGAAATAAATATAGTTAATTACAGGTATTAATAAGAAATTTATCTTTTAAACTTCAAAGTGAGAACAGTTCTTTGAAAAACCCTGGGGTTAAAATTTTTATCTAATCCTATTTTTATAAAGTTTAAACTTCCTGAGTATTATAGAATTTTAACCATTTTAGCCAATGATTATAAATGATTCGAAGATAAAAACAGCTCTTAGAATATTGTAATACTTATAAGGCGTGTAATTTTAATTTTAATCAGTAAGTTTATTTCAAATCCTCTTTAAATTTATATGGTAATTCTAATAAATTAAATTTTGGTTTTACATGCATGATAGAATTTTCAAATCTTTTAAATAATTTTAATTTAGACTAATTAATTATTAAAATTCTATTTTGTTATTATTTTCTTTAAAGAAAAAATTGATCTTGACGTTGAAAACTTCTGATTGTCAAATATTTTAATTTAAGATCGAAATTTTAGCATCAAATTTTAAATATTGAATTTCAGTAATTATTCATTTTTATTTAATTATATATTTTTCAAGTAAATATTCTCATAGGCATAATTAAAAATTAGACATAACAACGAATTATAAGTAAATATAAAAACCAATTAGAAATTTATTACCCCCCACCCCCCGCTTATTTAAAATCAAAATTAAGTTAAAAATACACTAAAAATTTTTAATTTAAACTTTTGGCTTTAATATGGTTATTAATATACATCAATTTTTTTAGTTAAGCATAAATATTTTTATTCAAAATATACTGATCTATTTTCCAATAATATTGAAATATAACGAAGCCTCTTATAATAATTATATTTTTTTAAACAATATTTATTTACAACAATTTTTTTTAGTGTTTTTTTATGTGTGATCATTTTTCTCTTAATTATTTAATTAAATTTGAATCAAAGATATATTCTTTCTATTTATACTTGTTATTAGGATATTATATAAAAAATATAATTTTAGGACTATGTAATCGAAGGTTATTGTTTAATATATTTAAATTAAAAACAAATTAATCCTGGGTCCATATATGTAGCAGAATGGAAAGATTTCTTGCTACGTACTTTAGTTACTTTGAAATTGAAACTACAAATTGTTTCAGATTTTCCCAAAGTTTTAATTATCAAATTGAAATCTATGAAAAGTAAATGAATTTAGAGAGGCTTTGAAATGTAAATAATATATATAGAAGGCTAAAAAGGAGTTTCGAAGTTTATTAAAAAATATATATATAGTTAAAATACGGATAAACTTCTAATAAAAATATCATGAAACTTGATAAGGTTGATAAAAAGATTGTGCTTGTTATTTTACCAACTTTTATATTCTTATGAAAACAGTATAAAAGGAATGGCATTGGAGGGATGAAAAGAACACCAAGAAAAGTGAAAGAGAATTAAGAAACCAAAACTAAATATTTATTTGATCCTTAATCAAAATAAATAACTATAATATTAAATTCCATTTTACAACTAGAGCCTTTAACTCTAAAATTTTAAATAAAATTTCCATCGTTTTTAAACTTGTTCTTGAAAAAAAAAGTAACAGGAAATACGCATAAATCATTAAAGTTACAACAATACCAAACATCGAGTACATTTTTCATGACTCGAATTATTTCTAAAGATAAATTTTTTACTGAGAAGAAAAGATTCAAAAAACCTGGAACCCTTATATGAAAATAAAGGTACAATAGTCACAAAATACTACTACATATAACGCTATTTTTTTCAGGCTGGCAATTAAAATGATTAAAAATCATAAATATTCATACATGATTATGAAAATTGATACAAAGTCGATAATTTCATAAAATCGAAAAATCGGAAAGTATTTATTCACACAAAGTTATGCTATTTAATACAAAAAAAAAATTAAGCTTTAAACTATTGGTAGGCTAATGTTTTATAATTTTGTTTTTTATAAATAGTTATATCAGTTAAAGAATAGAAAGATGATTTAAAAAAATCTTTATACAGTTGTATCTACACCTTTATTTAATTTAATTTCCTAATATTTGTACACAGACCATATAAAAATTTCAATTAGATTATTTAATTAATTTTAAATGTTAAAAAATAATCTGATTCATATAGGTATAAAAAATTTTGGAAAGAAATTTGTGTAGCATTAATATTTCTAAAATTTTTAACATTGTTTTGTTATTAAAAATGTAATTTTATACATATTTTACTGCTCATAGTTACTCATTTAAAATGTATTAGCTTTTTTAACTTATACCATTAACTTGCATAATGGTAATATTATTATAGTGTGATTTAGCACATAAATGTTTTAAACATAAATATTTACAAAATCTCCATTAAAAAATGAAAAATTTGGATTTAAAAAAAATGTATAGCATTGTTTTTAATTTTAAGAATATCCTTGAAATACTTATCCCAAATAATTAATAAATATATGTGTATATTTTATTTATTGCTATGTAAAAATAAAAGATAAATTCAAAATGAGAAGTAGCCTCGGATGGCGAAAATATAAAATAATTAGTTATTTATTCTTTATAATCATTTTATACTGTTTCAAAGATAAAATATAATAAATTAAAAGTTGGTCACAAATTTAAATTAACCTTTTTAATTCCTAGAAACCTGCAAAAATAGAATTTTTTTATCTATTTAGAGTATTTACTTGAAGCTATATTTTACTAAATCAATAAATCTTATCAATTCTAAAAGATTTTTTGGAATGATTGACAATTTATTTAATTACTGTCAAGAATTTCTATCTTTCTTAATAAAAAAAAAGTAAATTTAACTATTTTATATTATTATAAATATTTATAACAAATTATTAAACAATAAAGCTCCATATTTTTTCTTACAAAACATAAAATTATTTTTTGGAAAGATATATAATAATTTTTACTTTTTGGAGCTAAAGAATCAAGATTTTATAAAACACAAGTATGATAATTAGACAGCTTATATAAATTTATTTTTAAAATTATTAACTGGCCAATAAATTAAAGCTTAAATATTTTTATGTTAATCTGAATAACTTTTTATGGATAGCTACATTTCATTTGTTTGATCTGTTCGATATGTATGGGATGATTTATTTTGTATTAATTTACATACTCTTGTATGAATTTTCATACGTATTCATATTTTCATATTTGTGTCTTTTTTTATGTTATATTTTTACGTTATTTTTTTAGATCTCTAAACCCAATGTGGAAGTAATCTGATTAATTAAATTTACAAAAATATATTAGTTGACTTGAAAATTTTAACCAACAGAAATTTAGTTTATTAGTTCAAACCAAATTGCAATAAATATCGGCGATGGGAATTTGTTGAAAAAAACCACCAAAGATGAAAGAGTTAAATATAATATAAAATATATAATTTATCCTGGTTAAACATTAAAAACATGAAAATTTAGGGAAAAATCCAAAAAAAAATTCAAAAAACTGAAAATATTACCATATTATGCTAATCTAACAATTTAGCCAATAAAATGTGAAAATTATTGTATGAAAATCTGAAAAAAATAGGGGTAAATAAATAAAATACTGGAATTTTGATTTTATTCTTAACCGAGTCAAGTTTTATACCAAATTTTTTGGATTCAATTACTAAAATAAATTAATAACTATAGTGGAGTTTTAGTAAAGAACATTTCGGCATAAGAATAAAAACTATTAGCATGAAAAAAATATAAATATGAACATGCTATCTATAAATTTTTTATGTTTAATGATTTATTATGTTATCCGAGTTTAAGTGAGGCTAATAAATATCTATTATATTCTAAATAAAATCTATAATACTATATAATTATTTTCATGAATAATTATTTAATGAAAAAAAATGAAACTTTTGGTAATGGTATAACTATAAGTAAAGATTTAAAGTTGGTATCATTTGCTTTCGTTGATTTTAGTTTTAATTTTTAATAATTAAGATCCTATTAAATTGTTAAATATAAACAAATAGGATAATTTATAACGAAAACACAAAAAAAAAGTCATTCAGATTTTCGCTTAATTATTATCCAGTTTTTATAGGCCGTAAATTCTAATTCGGCAGATTTCTTAAAAATTATTCAATTTACTGAATATAACTAAGATTTACATTTAATTTTTCAGCACTCGAATTATTATTCAGATTTTAATAATTATTTATCCGTATCCCTTTTTTTGGATCAATTTGGTTTTTAATCTAAAAAAACAAAAATAAAATATAACACTTAACAAGAAATTTTACCAGTGGTTCTTTACTCTATTTTTTGAAGATTTTTAATTAAATATGCTATTGAAAATTTCTGAAAAAAAAAAATTCAACTATTAGTTAGATAATTATCCAATTTTTGAACATTTAATCCTTTTATCTTAAAAATCCTGTCTTATTGTTAACCCCAATCATTTATAAAATGTAATTTTTATTAGTTTATAACGAATTTAATATATTTCTTCTTTAATTCTATAATATCTTTTTCAAAATTAAAATATAATTATATTCTATTGCTTATCCTAAAAGGACTTCTCATCATAACTTTATCTGATAAATTCAAATTCTTGCAAAGAAGTACAAAAAAAAATAAAAATTTAAGCGCAATTAAAAATGTCCAATAAAATTATAAAATAAATATGTAAATACATATAAATATTTTGCTGAAATTTATAATTAGTCTTAATATATATAATATTGCACCAAATTAAATTAAATTAAATTATCCTAAAATTTCATTTTAAATTTGTTTTTAAAAAAATTAGTAGTACTTTTTTCCATAATATATAACTAACCTTTCTTCATTTGCTCAAGGGGTACCAAAATTCAAGAATTAGTGCGAATAAAATTTTACCATATTATATCTTTCTTTTTTAATCAAAATAAGACATATTTCTGACTTATATTTATATAGAGTTAAAAGAAGAATAATGAAAAATAATAATGAAATGATTAAAATAACTTTTATATCTTATGAAATTTACAACCCTTAAATTTAAAAATATTTCTTATATAAAAATATATTAAGACAATATCATTATGATGAAAATACCCTTTAAGCCTAAAAACATCATAATAACCAAAAAAATTTACTGTTAAATAAAATTTTTACATAAAAAAAAAACCAGTAAAGGTATACTCGCAATATCTTTTTTTTATATCAATATCTATTTATGATATAAAATCATATAATTAAACCCAAAATTGATTTTAAGGATTATTTTTATATTAAAAAAATATACATGAGCATTATCTTTTATATAATTCTAAAATATTTCAAGTTCTCAATTTTTAATTTTAAACTAAATTTATAATTCCATAATTTTCCAATAAATTTATTAATTTTGGTTATAGAGAATAAGAGAGGGACTTTTGAACAACACATGAGATGTAATTAAAGGTCTATAAATAAATTTTAATTTAGAAAATATCAATTTAAATTAAAGAAGTATTCGTATTTATGTATATATATATAAATTTAACTCCTTATTATCCCTGTTTTTATATTTTAGTGGCTCTTTTAAAAATATTATCGAATAATTTTTTCGATAATGTTAAGATTTAATTGACACAGTTTTAACATAAAAATACACAAAAAAAGCCAGATATTATAGATATTTCCATTTTTTATAATGTTATTTATACCGATTTTTATACCGATTTCAAATAACCGATTTAAAAGTGATTGATAATAAAATAATAATACTTTAAAAAATCATTAAAAAGTAAACAAAAAACAAAAAAAATTATTTTCATAAATAAAATCTATAAATTATTTAAAAATTGACTAATTAATATATCATGAATATAAATTTATAATAATTTGGGCTCATCGATTTCAACTGACTCATTTTATTAAATAAAAATATCTCTATAATATTTTTCATCGATAAATTTACTTTAAACCAATATATAAAAATGTCTTTAAGATTTTCTAATTTTATATATACATATTTAATAAAATAATTTGAATCTTTTGATATCTGTATTAAAAAAACTTAAGGATTTATTTTCATTTTAATAATGAAAAAAAGTTATCGAATTAAATTATTAAAACTATTTCAATTATTTACAGTAAATTTTTATTCGATAAATAACTTTAATAAAAAATTATTCATTTTTTTTTTTATCACGGAGATTTATTGTAAGATAATTTCATTAAAAACTATAATTAAAAATATATATATATATATATAAGAAATTTCTCTAACTAAAACAAGCTCGTCTGTCGGAATAAAAGATAAGTATCAACGGGAAAAAAATTGCAATATACCAACCAAAAGGCCCCACTTGGAATTTCATCAAGTGGTTGTATGGCTGAGACAATAAATATTATGAATTAAGCCCTTTGTCAATGAAAAACAGTTCATTGAAGCTATTGAGCTCCTATTCAGAGCTTGATTCTAGCAGGAATAATAAAATTAGGCACCTAAACAAACGTTGGTTTGATCGAAATGGCTCCCCTAAAAATGCCTGTTAGACGCTGATATCAATCTAACCGTAGAACGCTGGACTTATGAACTATAATATGTCTCAGATGCGATAAACGATCGGTTCATTCTGTTTCAAGATGGTTCTGATCTGGAATCGCTGTCGTTCAAATCGCTGCTCACTGTCTACACATGCCCCAACCAAGAATAGTAGAACGCTGTGATAAATTTTAGCTGAGTGAACTTTGAAAAGTAAACTACTAAGCCCCTAAACCACGACAAGGTATTTCACTCTAAGGAGAAATTTATGATTATTTAATACCAAAATGCATAAAAATATTAATAAATTTTTTTGCTTAAAAAAGCTCTTGTTTTATAAGAAAATATTGTGTATTCCAACGGATTCATTTTGCAAAAAAAATTTTTGACTAAAAAATATATTTGAATTTTATCAAGTTAATTTCTGAGAAAATGATAATAATATGTTTTTATATATGTTTTTAATTTTTATAAGTGCAGGAACCGAATACTCAGATTTTAAGGAAATAACTTAATTAAATTTACTTTAACCTTTTCTTAATTCATATTTAAAAAAATCAAAGTTTTTATATTGATTTAATATTACTCCAATAGGTCTAAATCCTCGATTATATTTATATAAATAATGGATCTAGATTTTAGGGCTTTATTAGTAATAATTTTAAATTTTTTAATTAAATGGAGAACTTTATATTTGATCCAAAAAAAAAGAAAGTCGAAGGAATTTGATTTTTTTTAGAAAATATGATTATATAGGTCCTTTTAAGGAGTAAAAATAATACAGCCCAAATATTATCCAATTTGTTTTTAAAAAAATAATACAACCTCGATTAAAATATATTTTGATTATAAATTTATTAAATTAATTTAAAAATCAATCTAATTATTTCGTAAAAAATACTAAAATCTATTAAAAATTAAATAAAATGCTTAAATAGTCTATTATAATTATTATAAATTAATTAATATGTATTAATATATGTTAGTGTATAAAATCCATTTTTTTTAAAAAATACAATAAAAAATACGTCGGTGAGATTAAGAATAGTATTAATCTGCTAAAGCGTAGGAATTCAGATATTATGCAAAATTCGAAAAATATCCACACTATTTTAAAATTTTAAAAAGCTTTGTATTTTTTATGACATTATTTTAAGTTTAAAGCAAAAATAAATTATTGCTTTTTTATTTTTAAAGAAATTTTACAACAGATGGTAATTCTTCTATAAAAAAATGAATTTTTAAATTTAAAATCATTGACACATTTTTTTTTGATTATTAATTTTAACTAATTTACGATGCATTTATTGCATATTTTGTAAAAAATTTTTCGAATATTCCAAAAATAAGAACCATTACCACCAATATATTATAAATCAAAATTAAATAGCATTATTTTATTATATTTATTACCGAAATTAGAATTCTTGAACCAATTTATATGTATTTAAGTTATATAATTTATTTAAACCATTACAAATTGAGGAAATACAGAAGACTTGGGAATAATATAAAATTAAAATGATTAGATTTCCATAATTAGGAGGTTATATACCTATTAGTATCTAATTTAAGTTTAGAGGAGTTTATTGATGAAAAATAGGGGTAATGAAATATATTTTTGATTGGATCAATTTAATATGTATTGAAAATTTAAAGGTTTTAAGCAAAAATTTAACAGTCATATTTACCTTCTATTTTTATTTTAATATTAAATCAGATAAAAGAAACTTTTTTTTACATATCAATATTTTCAAGATGCTTATAATAAAAATGGTGTAAATTTATTTCAAATAGTTTTAATTAGTCATCTTGAAAAAATTTTAGTGAATTGGTAAATAAATTTCAAAAAATGTATAAAAACATATAATTGATAATATAATTATATTTTCTATGTTTTTACTTATTTTTAGTTAATTGAAACTCATTAATTTTAAAAATAAAGTGTAATGGTATTTTGAATGTTATATAATATAATTAAACTGAGTATAATAAAAAACATTAATTTACACTTTTAATAATTTCTATACTTAAACTTAAATAAACGTTTAAAAATCTTCATATTTATAATATGTTATGGAATCTTGTAAAAGTTCATCAATTAATCACATTTAAAAAAAAATATTTATTTGATTTTACATCAGGGTATTATATATTTAGTTTTCATATATATATCAAAATATAATTTATAAAAAATCCGTTATAAAATTTCAAGAAAGATAAATTAAAATTTATAAATTTCTTATACATCCTTTAAAAAAAAAAATCAATATTAGTTTTTAAATAAAATATTATGGGTTAATAACCCCACAAAAATATTTTGGAATAAATTTTAATATAAAATATTGTGGGGAAAAAAATCGTATAAATCCCGAAAATGGATGATATTTATAATAATTTACAAAATTAAATAAAATCTGAAAAAAATATTCATGAAATTAATAAAAACTATAGATGAAATTAAAAACTAATTATAAATAAAAATATAAAACTGATTATATTCTATTTTTCGATATTTCGATTTACAAATTTAAAATTATAATAGGAAATATACTATATTATTCAAGAAAATTCGATTGATAGTAATATATAGCATTTTGATCTCATAATTTATTGTTTTTTCCCTAAATTTTTTTTCTGTAATTTTTATGGATAAAACTGGAAATTACTACAAGAAATATATCCCAATACAAGGTATAAAGTGAGTATAATTTATTTTATAATTCTGTAAAAACTGAGTTTATAATACTTATCCATATTTTATTTTCAATAAAAATTTGTGAAAATAAAAAACAATAACCTAAAAAAGTATTTTTTATGAAATTAATTATAAAAAAATATAATAAAATAGTCATTTAAAATGCTTTAAATTACCATACTTATATTTATTTGATAATAATTGCGACATATCACAAAAAATTAATATAGCAGAAATGTGGAATTTTTATTAATAATATCAAAAAAATTAAATTAAGATCTCCTTTTGTTTAAAAATAAATATATTTACTTATATTGCTGAAAATACTAAATTGAATATTTTTTTTAATTAACGATAATAATTAAGAAAGAATTCATATTATTTATTAAAATTATAAAATTTTTAAATTTTTAATTATATATACCATTTTAAATGCCCTTGAACAAATGATTAGTAGGTAAGGTGTATATAAAGTGACAGATATTAATGGGATGAGTTTACTAATATTTTTTAAACTATTTAAAATCAAAAATATTCCTTTGTTTCCCCAGTATTAAAATATAAAACTATAAATTAAAATGAATTATGATGAAATTTAAAATCTAAAATCTAAAATTAATTATTCTCAAAAATTTCATAAAAATAATCAGAGTTATTACTTATCATTATTATAAAATATAACATTTAATTTTGACTAATAAAAATATGCTTCATGTGTATATGAACACATGTAAAAATGGTATTAAACTAGTTAATATGGTTTTTTTTTTTTTTTAATTTTTTTTTCCGGTATATTTATCTTTATTTATTTATAATATTTATTTGGTAATCTTGATTTCTATGATGATAAATTTTTTAAAACCATAGTGAAATTTTATAAAATTGCAGTAATAAGGTAAAAATGCTCAAACTAATCTAAATTTCATAAATAACTCATAACCCAATATCATAAAATCTATTTTAAAAATCTTAAGGCACAATAATGAGCCGTTAAAAAAGAAAAAGAAAAAAAAGTTCGGGACAACCATGCCCCGCCCCCAGAGACCTTTTAAACTCGAAATAAAAAAAATTATCTGAAACTCAAATTGAGAACATTGAACGATCGATTATGTTACAGCGGTAAGAGCTTGGAGATATTCAAAAAAAATATAAACGGGATAAGTAAATACTTAATAAGATCCTTAATTAATTTTAAAAAAATATTTTAAACTTCGAATTTCAAAAAAAAAATAAAACGAATTCCATCTTTAAAAAATTCATTAGAATTCCGTATTTATTTTTAGGCTGATTCTCCAAAAGTTTTAGAATAACCACAAGTAATATTTATAGATAATTGGATATAAAAAATAGGATCTGAAATGCCCGAACTTTTTTAATACTAGCCCAAATGTTTTTAGGAATAACAAAACATCCGAATCGATGTATACTCCCGCCCACACTAAAATGCAATAAAATTATTACAGATTAATATATTCTAATCATAAATTTTATTTTATTCTTTGTTATTCTTAATTTCCCAATATTAAATTGCTATATCAAAGTAATATAATTTATTTATTTTTCTTTTTCATAAAAGTTGATAATTTTATCTAAAATATTCATCATAGAGGCATATTTTACACATGTTTATCAAGCGTATAGCTTTTTTAAAAATATATTTTATATTTAATTCGCATAATTTTCGAAATATTTTTGAATAGTTTTTTTTTTTTTTGGATATAAATATGTTTAATTTTAAAACAGAATCAATAAATTATTATGGGCTCAAACTAAAATTTCTTCATTTTAATAAAAAATTTGATATTAAGAAATGTATTCTCGAATCAGATGATACTTTGAAAATTTAAATCGTTTAAAGAGGTAAATAAAAAATTTCTGCAGAAAAGCGCGGGAATATGTAAAAAAATTATATTATATTAAATGAAGCAACATTAAATTTTATATCATCAATAAAATTATTTAAAAATTTACTACAGATATAAATTCTAAGTAAATTGGTTGTTTAAATTGGGATCTAGCACATTAGTATTCAAAAAGAAATCCCGTAAATCATAATCTGGTTTTTTATTTATTCAATCAAGATATTTTTAGATTGTTTTTAAAAAACCATATAAGAGTGAGATAATCATCTCTTTAGAAAATAAAAATGAAATGCTAACTAAATCCGAATTTTTTTATATTTAATTTAATAAGACTATATATGCATGCAAGTCATGGCAAGTAGAGTCTATAAATATTTTAGGTGCTTCAGATAACTTTATTCTATTAACATCGGTTCACACCAATCAATCAAAGTAATCTAATAAAGCTCAGAATTTTTTTGAAATTTTCTTATTTACATTTCTATTTCCTCCTAAGTAATGGTAGTTGATAATGTACGAGAGTTTCTTAATGGTAGATTCATTGAAATTTTTGTGGCATTAGATGAATCGAATCCATGCTTATATCCCCAGAAACACAAAAAAATATCATGGTTGAGCAGGCCCATATATCATTTTATTTTATCATAAATTCGCTTATCATAGAAATAAGTTTAAAATAGATTGGCAGAAAATTCATTATTTTTATGTTATATTAAATAATATTTTTTATATTTAGAATCTTAAAATTCTGATAGACCTATGAGAGTAGTTTATTTAATGTTTTTTTTGCAAATCATTGGTTTATTATTGTACTATTCATATTAATCAACTTTGCAGATTGCAGAAGTATATAAATTCATCCATCAAAATCTGTTTATTTAAAATATTTTTAGAACTGATATAGATTTATTGTATGTGAATTTATGGGAAAAAAATAGATGAATATTTCAATCATGGGTTTCAAAAATAAATATTAGATAAAAAGTGTGGATTTGGATATTTTATTAACGAAAATGCAATAGTTTAAATAATTTGGATAATGATCGCGTTTCGTTTCTAAAAATTTTATTTTTGGAAAATCATTAATCGATACCATTAGTTATCATAATAAACATGATATAATATAGAGAAGTTATATTTAATTACAAAAATTTATCTGGGCTTAATATTATTTTACTGAAATAAATTATAGATTGATATAAATCATGAATAAACACGAAAAGAGAAAATATCCAAAAATCCCCTTCATTAAAATAGAGGATCTATTAAAAATAAAAAACACAATGGAGAAAAAAATATAGAGTTGGAAACAAAATTTAAGCAGTAAAAATAATAAATTAATTTGATTTTCGGCATAAAATAGTAACTAGTTTTGACATCCTAGACTGAAAATTGCTAAAAATAAGTTGCAAATATTGGAAAAAATATAACTTTTGTTATTAAGATTATAGGATAGCTGGTAGTGGAGCTTTTAGAAAAGCTTCAGGATAATTTTCAAAAATAAAAATAAAACAATCTTATAAAGGTGGCCAAAAATAATACAAATTTATGTGTAATAATTTTTGAAAAAATTCAATATTTTTTTCTATCTAGACCTTGAAATTTTATGTGAAATTTTCTTATCTTGAGATCAAAGCACAAGCTTCGATTGAATTCCAAACTCATAAAAATTTATTTATTCCGAAAAATTTTATTAAAATGAAGAAATTTTAGTTTGAGCCCATAATAATTTATTGATTCTGTTT
Organism: Smittium mucronatum; assembly: GCA_001953115.1. Classification (NCBI taxonomy): domain Eukaryota; kingdom Fungi; phylum Kickxellomycota; class Harpellomycetes; order Harpellales; family Legeriomycetaceae; genus Smittium; species Smittium mucronatum. The sequence continues at coordinate 21,401 of LSSL01000895.1, forward strand.
TAAAATTAAACATATTTATATCCAAAAAAAAAAAAAACTATTCAAAAATATTTCGAAAATTATGCGAATTAAATATAAAATATATTTTTAAAAAAGCTATACGCTTGATAAACATGTGTAAAATATGCCTCTATGATGAATATTTTAGATAAAATTATCAACTTTTATGAAAAAGAAAAATAAATAAATTATATTACTTTGATATAGCAATTTAATATTGGGAAATTAAGAATAACAAAGAATAAAATAAAATTTATGATTAGAATATATTAATCTGTAATAATTTTATTGCATTTTAGTGTGGGCGGGAGTATACATCGATTCGGATGTTTTGTTATTCCTAAAAACATTTGGGCTAGTATTAAAAAAGTTCGGGCATTTCAGATCCTATTTTTTATATCCAATTATCTATAAATATTACTTGTGGTTATTCTAAAACTTTTGGAGAATCAGCCTAAAAATAAATACGGAATTCTAATGAATTTTTTAAAGATGGAATTCGTTTTATTTTTTTTTTGAAATTCGAAGTTTAAAATATTTTTTTAAAATTAATTAAGGATCTTATTAAGTATTTACTTATCCCGTTTATATTTTTTTTGAATATCTCCAAGCTCTTACCGCTGTAACATAATCGATCGTTCAATGTTCTCAATTTGAGTTTCAGATAATTTTTTTTATTTCGAGTTTAAAAGGTCTCTGGGGGCGGGGCATGGTTATCCCGAACTTTTTTTTCTTTTTCTTTTTTAACGGCTCATTATTGTGCCTTAAGATTTTTAAAATAGATTTTATGATATTGGGTTATGAGTTATTTATGAAATTTAGATTAGTTTGAGCATTTTTACCTTATTACTGCAATTTTATAAAATTTCACTATGGTTTTAAAAAATTTATCATCATAGAAATCAAGATTACCAAATAAATATTATAAATAAATAAAGATAAATATACCGGAAAAAAAAATTAAAAAAAAAAAAAAAAACCATATTAACTAGTTTAATACCATTTTTACATGTGTTCATATACACATGAAGCATATTTTTATTAGTCAAAATTAAATGTTATATTTTATAATAATGATAAGTAATAACTCTGATTATTTTTATGAAATTTTTGAGAATAATTAATTTTATATTTTAGATTTTAAATTTCATCATAATTCATTTTAATTTATAGTTTTATATTTTAATACTGGGGAAACAAAGGAATATTTTTGATTTTAATCAGTAAAGAAATTCAAATAAGTTATAGTGAAATTAGAATTGAATAAAAACTCGAAAAAAGTTTTATATTTTGAGTGTAAAATGTATCTCAGCCTTATCTATCAATATTATACTGGAAATTTTTAAAAAAATACATTTTTAATTTTAAACTATAATATTAAATATATAAACACATATATCATATGTATATGCGCCCCCCCCCCCCCCCCCCCCCCCC
>LSSL01000898.1:0-29498 GCA_001953115.1 Smittium mucronatum
CACATTTGTATTTTAAAAGAAATTAATTAAGTAAATTCAAATTTGGCTTTATTTTTGCGACTAATTACATAATATTAAACGTTTTATGAAAAAATATTAAATTGCATTTAAATTTATTCAAAATTAAAAATATTTGTTCTTTGAGCTCATTTTTACAAAGATATGTAAAATCTTGTGGGTCTAATTCATGGAAAATGATAAAAAATACTTTCTAATTCTTTAAAATTTTTACACAAAAAATTCCAGTCTCCAAAAAAAATCTATTCATTTGTTCCTAGTACAAACTAAACCATATAAATATTAAATAGGCTATAAAAATCAGGAATCTTAGTTGTAAGAAAAAATGTTCGATAATACTTATTAAAATAAATAAAGGGATATTGATTGATAAAAAATTTTCTTGAGATTAAACTTTCAAAAAGCTGTATGTATAAAGATAAAGCAGTATAATACTATCTTTTTCTTAAATAATATCTTGCTAAATTCAAATTTATTTCCGGTTTAATTGTACCAAATGACATTAGGAAATAATTACTAATGATTTTATTAATAGCTATTTATTGGGAGAGCTTAGGAGCTCTTTATTCATTGAAGGGTTCCTATAAAATAAAAATCTTGTACCTTTTTTCGATAAAAGTCAAAAAACGTGGCGCTTGAAGAAACACTTTGCAGTTTCTATTGGTTTTATAAATTAATTAGGTGCAGCAATTTCAATCAGAATTTAAAAAGATATGCTTTTTTAGATATTTTAAACATATAACTCCCAAATCAGAAAAATATCAAGAGATGGTCAGTGATAATTTCAATGAAACCTACCTTTGATATACGATATAGATCTTTATCATTCTATATCTGTTATTTAATAAAGTATCAATAAAATTTAAAATGAATTTTTTTAAGAGATGAATAATATTATAAATTAAATTAAAAATATCATATATCTGATCGAAATTGGTACCACTGTAAAACTCATCTTCTTTGTGGTTTTAAAACTTTTTTGAAGAAGCTGAAACCACATATCTTTTAATATTCACACCCATAAAATCCGAAAAAAATTTCACGAATTAAAATTAAAGCACTTTTAACTATTTTAAGAATATTTAACAAAAAAAATTAATTTTGTAGAAATATATGGTTCAATTTACTCTTAAATGATGTTTTTTTTTTCCCTATTATTGATGCAATAATTATTCCTTGTCAATTAAAAACTTTATTTAAAATTTTCATCAAAAAATTATTCGAAATAATTTATATATTGTGATCAATCAATTTTTTATTTTAAACCTAATATAAATTTTAGTCAAATAAAAAATTTATTACCAATTATGATATTTATTGAAAATAAAATCATATATTTTCATAAGAGAAATTTCAGGTGTTTAAAACTTTATTTATAAATATTATTTATGGAATTTATACGTTCACAAAAAAAAAAATTCAATCTTTTTTCTACATAGATATTTTCTAGTAATCGATAAGAAAATTTCGTGATTGGGATTTTTTTTAAAATAAAATTTCAAGAGAAAATTCGGAGCAATTTTAAATAAGTTTCTTTCTTTAGAATTATTTTTTATTTTTTCAAATTTCCAACATTAGTTGCCATCATATTATATATTTATAAAATAATACTTCCACACCAAAATAAAAGTAAATATATACTCTCTAATTTTAAAAAATAAACTGTAAAAAAAAAAAAAAAATTGAAGCCAAATATTTCGACTTTTGAACAAAGTATGAATCTTCTAATGATAATAACAAGAAATTTTAAAAATTAATATAAAGTTCAACTTTATATTTTGTAAAGAAATAAATAAATATTATCACAATTTTACAAATCTTAATGGGAATGTATCTTATTTTTACAAAATCACTCTTACTTTCACTAGAATATATTTTACTATATTATTTTTAAAATAAATACATAAATTTAGCTCATATGATTTTTCATGAGCTCTTTGATAATTTTTTTTATTTTAATGAATTTTTTTGCATTAAAGATATTGGATAATAAACTATTATAACAGTAGAATATAATTTATCTGAATAAAATTTAGCTTATTCTCCAATGAAAATATAAAAAATTTTATTAGAAAAATTAGGCATTTTCTCATAATGTGAATTGGAGAAAACTATAAAAGCTTCCAAATCATTTTAATACTGTGAATGTTGGTGAAATTTTATTCCAAGAGGGGAAAATATAAAAAAAAATTGTAAAAATGTGGATAAATTATTAAATTCCATGTAAAAAAACAGATTTAATATGTCTTAATCAATTTATCAGTAAAAAATATAAATTCAGGACTCGTCGAAATTAAAAATCTTTAACGTCTATTTCTCCAAAATTTTATCAATTTCACCTATGGGTATTACTTTTGATATTGGAAATTTTCAAATTCATAATAATAATGGTATTAAGCACTAGATGAACTTAAATAACTTATATAATAAATCTTTTTTAGGTTTTAAATAAAAAAATTCATCTGATATTAATCTGAAATATAGTTTTTCCCTTAATAATAATATGTTGTTAATAAATTAAAATTTAAATTGATTAAATGAAAAAAATAGCAATAAATCATTTTTATATTTAGAAACAATCACAAGTTTATATTTTAAATCATCATATTTTATTGATGAGTTATAAAATTTAAAAATTTCATATTTTTCTCCTTAAAATCATATTTGAAAAATAATGTATTAATTATTTAATTTAACAACCATTATTTTTTCCCCCATTTTATTACCTAAAATTTTTTTTTTCTTGATTAACTGTTTCTTTATGTTTAAAAAATCCGATAATTTTCCTAGAAATAAGTGAAATTTGTTGAAAAAAACACTCTAAATTTTTTTTATATATTTTTGAAAAAATTTAGAAGTTTTTTAAAATTGGTTTTAGACTTATTTAGATTAAAAAATTATTTGTAAATTTCTAAAAAAAATCCCCAAATTAATTTATTGGTTGATAAAATTTTAAAATGAATAATATAAGTTAATTTAAATTCCGGAATTTTTTCCCAGTAATGTGGCTATTTTTTCAAATAATTCGCTTATATTAATTTGGTTATTTGGAAATAACTTAAATAATCTATATATCCAGCGCTTTATTTGAATTTATTTTTTTTATATAGTATTAACTCATATATGCAATGCGTTTAAATTTAAATAAAAGGCATGCGCGTTGTAACCTCAATAGCATCAAATATATTTATTATAACCAATATTTAGCTAAAAATACTTAATTATTTAAACAATAGCTATTTAAAATACATTTATTAGATTAATAAATACTTTCTATTTCTATATAAAATATTCGAATATGAATACTCTCCTTTATTAATAACTTCTATAGGAACCAATAGCTGTTTACGAGAAAAATGTTTCTTTAACCTAGCCGGCTTTGATTTTTTAAAAAAATTAATATATGTAATTCAAATATGGACCAGGATATTTTTCAACAATTTTTTGCTGTCTAAATAATTTATAGATAAAAACAGACTAATAATCTGGTTTTACTATTTTTAGAAATATAAAAAATAATTTTTTACAATTCAGAAATTTTATGAAAAAAATTATGTTTTTATGATCAAAAACTGGTTTTTTACCCCTTTCGAGTTAAATGGTGCAAAAAACACTTTATTTTTTAGATAGACGCTAAAATAAATAAATAAATATTATTTAATAATCATAAAACTTTAACTAGAAAACTTTATTTACAAAATTAGGAGCGGAGAACGAATTCGGGCTCGAAATTTTTTTAAAATTTTGACGTAATTTTACTTTATTCACAATAATCGCGACTGAAAATACCATAATTATTATTTTTATAACCATTTTTGCTATATTTTTTTTGTTTAAGATTGAATAAATCATCTTTATGACTTTAATTATAATCCACAAAACTTTTTCCAAATCTTTTACTCGTTCCAGTTATTATTTGAATAATCAATATTTAATAATTATGCAATATTATTTGTAATTTTTACATGAAATAATTTTTTTAACGTATTTTAATTTATAATATACTAATATGTTTAGAAAAGCTCATGAATAAAAAATTTATTAGGAAAGATATGAGATTGGGTGAATTTAAATCATAGTCATAATTTTAATCGGGGGAGTGTAAAATTTAAAATCTGATATATTAATTTTTTATAAATTTCAAAAAATTAAAAATTTCCTCATTATAATACAAAATAAATAAATAATCTAGATCTAAATAAAAGATATATATATTATTGCTATTGCTATTGTTATTGTTATTAATGTTTTTAAGTTAAAGGCATTAGAATAATGTAAATTTTACGTTTTTTAAGAAGGCTAATCAAAATAATTCGGCTATAGATTCAATCTGATAATTATAATTAAATTGGTGAGTATTTTTTCTATTTTTTTGAAATTAAGTGATCATATACGAAAAACATGTTTCATTGACGTTTAATTTCAGTTAATATAATTGTATATGATCATTTTTTAACTTATATTATTATTATTATTATCTTTTACAACAATTTTTAATTTATGGTCTAATATTCGGGTATTGCATTGATTTTTTTTTTAATTTGAATAATATATAGCTCAAATTTATCTAAATTTAGATGCAAATCAATTGTGTATAAATTTTGAGTTTGGATGAAACTATAGGTATTTTGGTGGTTTTAAATAGATTTTCTGAATTAATATTAAATATTATTATTTAAGTTTCATCATTGGAGTTCTGAAAGCTATTTATTTATGATTTATATTTGATTATAATAGAAGGGAAGATTTTAAGTTTTTCAAAATTGTTAATTTATTAAAAAATAGGAAAAAAATTAACTAATATTTAAAAATTAAAATTTTTTTAATTAAATTAGACGTGTAAAGCACGACTACGAAAAATATAAAATTTCTGGATTATATCAGCAATATTTAGTATTAGTATTAGTATTTATCTCTCAATTAAATCTTTTTTTTTTAAATTTTTTTTGTTTATTTCCAGAATATAACTCCATAAAAAATTATTAAACCAAAAAAAAAAATCGATTTTTTCTCTGATTTATAAATATAGCTTAAATTCAGAATTTTTTTTCTACTATTTGTTAATATTGACATTTTCTAGACGATAAAAATTTCATAAAAGTTAAAAAATCATATTATTTGATAATTTTAAGACTTATCAACTTGAAAAATTGCTATAATTAATTGCGTATTTATTTTTAGAATATTTTTTAATATTAATAAATTATTTTGGTTTATATTCTTTAAAAACTATATTGAACTTTAGTCGGCTAATTTTAAAAACACAGGTGATATATTTTTCCCTAAAATAATACCAAAATTTATAAAAGTGTATTAAAAGAATAATTAATTGAAAATTTCGTGAAAATTTCTATTTATTTTTTTTTTTTTTTGAAAATTTTAGTCATCTTTTAATAATTAATAAATAAAAATCGATTAATCAAAAAAAAAAGGTAAAAATAGAAAAAAATGCATGACTTACACAACCGCCTCTATTTTTATATGGCGGAGTTTCATTTAAAGATAATAAAACTAAAGAATATATCGAAAAAATAACATATAATCTTAAAATTCAAAAATATCATATATTAAATTGTTTGAGCCCTAAGAATACTGTATGCATATTATTGAAAAAGTATTAAATCATATTCTAAGAAAAAATTCTCGAGAATTATTATTTTTTAGTTTGAAAGAAACTAAAAAATACTAAAAATAAACTATTCTATAAACCAAAAAAAGCTGATTCATAATATCTGCCTCTATTTAAAGTTTAATACCGATTTGAAAAAAATAAATATGACCCTAAAAAAACCTGAGCCTTATCGAATAGAATTCAATTCAAAATTACATTCAGGTGCTGGTATTGTAAAAAAAATAAAGTTCACATTTTTTTAAAGATTTTAATATTTTTTAATTACCATCCATGGAGTATTTTGAAATCCTATTGCTTTTACAAACCAAAAATAGTATAGTTATTTATGAAACTCTATTATTATCTAAGTTAAAAATTTCGTAACCCCCAGTCTCTAAATCAAGGCAGAGTATTCTGCTCTTATATTTTTCAGAAAAAACTTCTTTTTTGAATATAATTAAAAAATTAAATTTTAAATCAATAAGCCCAAGCAAAAAAAAATTGAAAAAGTAAAAAAAATATGTATTATAAAGCGATCAATATATTATTTTAGATTCAGACAAGTTTTTTTTATTTATCTCGGAATAGATTAGAATTTTATTTTAATCCCATATTAAATTAAATTGAGTTTGAATTAAATGAAAATAGGAGGAAAAAATCTAAAAATTTAGGGAAAATACAGAAAATACAAAATTATTCTGTAAATTACTTTCGGATTTTAGAATGAGAACCAAAAAAAAATTCTGATTAAAAATTCAAATTTTTGTGATTATGTAATCCTTTTTTTTATGCAGAATTTATACGATTTTATAGTCGATTAAAATATTTTTCTAATATTCTTTGATTAAGATCAATTAGCATTTTTTGGCATAAAAAAAATAATAATAATAAAAATCGGGAATACTTATTATATTATAAGGGAAAAAAATTCAAAAATTTCTACAAAATTTTCATTAAGTGTAATTTCTTACTGTATAAATTCCAAAAAAATAAAAACTGTGTAAATAAAAAATTGGGGTTTTTAAAATAAAGGGGATAATCAAAATCAACCACTTTTTATCTAGGTATCACTCTTTTATTAATACGTTTATAAGTAAAACTAAAAAAAAATTAGGGTTTTTATTAAATTTCTAAAAAAACGCAAAAGAAAAACTGATACCAAAAAAAAATTTGACTTTTATTTTTTCCCCCTATTTATAGTTAAAGTAAATTATATTTGCTCCACCTAAGGGCTAATAAAAACATCAAATATAAATAAAATTAGCGTCTAGAAAGATAAAATAAGTTAATTTTTATTCTAAATAGCCTTATATATTTATAATTTCAGTATATTTTTTAAAACATTTGCAAACATTTTTAAAAAAAGTTATTAAGTCTATTTCGCTTTAAAATATTCAGTTAGAAAAAAAAAAGAATTAATTTTTTTTATCTCAGCTTCTTTTTAATACTATTCAAAATATAAAAGATCAAATAAAATGTTAAAAATCGATTTTACTTTTCTACCTAAAAATTTCAAAAAAAACTAAATATTTTAATTTTTCCTTTTAAAAAATGTGATATAAGTAAATAAAATACATTTTATTATATGAATCATCGTTTATTTTGTCAATTTTTCATATTAAACGCTTTAATGCTAAGATCTTCACATATATGCAAATATTTTTATAGATATATTAGACTAATATCCGGAATTTTTTTGAAAAAGAATGGTTGGCTAAACACTTTCTGTCATAAATAAAATAAAAAATATATAATTGTGATTTTTTAACCTGTCCACCTGTAAAATATTAATTATGAATAACTATATCTTTAATATAAAGCCTAAATTATCGCTTATAAATCAAAATATCCAAATATAACATAATAAAATTTCGATTTAACCACACCTTGGTAAACTCATAATAATTCATGAAATAAAATAATATAAATATATTATTTTTTCGATTTTTTTTTGACATAATGAAACTTGTGTTCATAATTTTTTGTTGCTTTTATTTTCTTAAAATTTATATAAGATTACAATTTTTTATTATAAATTTTTTATTATATTTGATTTTACGATTATAGAAGTGGGAAAATTCTGTTTTTTTATTTAAAGAGTAATAAAGATTTTTTCAAAACCGCAAAAAAAAGAAATCATTTTTCGAGACAGTTAAACGCAAGATAAAAAAAAAGGATATTTTAAACAATTTTAAAGATATAAGTATGCCATTATTAAAATATATTTTTGTGTATTATAAACTTATTTTCTTTTAAATGAAAGATGGATGGGATTAACTTTAAAATTCAAAGATAAAAGTAATACTTTAAAGGATTAAAAAAATAGGAAATTTTATAAATGGCACAATTAATAATTTATCCTGGTCATTATATTTTTTTAGAACAATATCTTTTTAAAAAAATAATTCTAAAGTAGCCAAATAATACGAATACTAAAAAATGATTCTAACGTGGATGCGATATGCTACTCTTCTGGCCCTTAGCTGAAGATATACCGATACAGGGTACAGTCATTAAAAGGAATCTCCCCCACCCCACTTGCTTAGCTTCAAGTGGATATATGACTGATACTACCATATCGTTAGTAGTGATCTAGCGACAATAAAAAAAAGTCATTGACACTAATGAGCTCCTAAGAGTGAAATACCTTACCATGGTTTAGGGGCTTAAATAATGTAATTTTCGAAGCACACTAAACTAAAATTTCAGATAGTGTTTTACTATTCTCTGTTGGGGATAGTGGAGACAGCGCACAGCGATTCGGAGGATAGCGATTCCGGAGGAGGACCTTCTAGAAACAGGAGGAACCGATCGTTTAGCATAGCTGAGACACAGTCTAGTGCACAAGTCCAGCGTTCGACAGTAAGATGAGCCTCAGCGTCTAACAACTATTTGTGGGAAAGCCGCGTAGATCAATATCGCAAATGGGTAGAAGTCTAATTTTATTAACCTTGTTAAAGATAGACTCTGAATAGGGGCTCAAAAGCCTCAACGAGATATTTTTCGTCGCCAAGGAGCTTAATTATTGACTACATGCAAAATCAGTCATACACTTACTTGAAGCAATGCCAGGGGGGGGTCTTTCAGTTGGTAGACTGCATTCTTTTCCCGTAAGTGCGCATACGGTAGTCCTGTAAAGGAGATTATTGTAGTTAGGATAATAGTTTTTTCTATACATCTTTTTCTAATTTTCATATTTTTTCAGTATGGCTTTTAATGACGTTATCTTACAATAAAATTCCGTGATAAGAATTTAAAAAAATAATAATGCGATGTTACAAATGATAGCAAATGGTTCCAAATATATTGATTTATTCACAATTCACAATTTTATTCATGTATTTATATTTTCAATTCTTTGGCCCTTTCTAGACTCGAAAATATGCAGGGCTTCTATTTGTGATATTCATCGTTTTCTGATTGATGATAAAAAAAATTATCCAATTAATACGAGTATTGTGAATTGAATATGCCTATTGATAGGAAATTTAGCGAGTTAAATTATCGTGAGCAGTAATAGGGTCGCTTGGATCAGTAGACTAAATTATATTATCATTTTCTGGCCAATATATAATAAAAATTACGCTTTACCTAAAATGAAAATTCACTCAATTGGTTATATGATTATAGTTTATCAAACGAAATTCATATTATAACAAATAAAAGTAAACAGGGAGTGTATATCGTTTAACTAATAAACTAAATATTTACATTCGGCATCTATCTTATATCTTAATAACTAGACATTTTATTCCTAAACTCTTTAAGATTTCTGACTTTTATATATTACCAAATAAATAACATTGGGCTCTGTATATGGTTTCATTCAAATCCAATATCGTCAAATGGGGCGATTCTAATAATTTTCTTGATCACACGATCACAGCCACAACTGGTTCAGAAGAATGGTTTTCGATAGGATACATTACAGGACACATAATGTTATTCTCTTTGGAAAATACAGAGAATGGAAATGTTGAGAGCCCTCATTTGGTTTGTAACCCCATAAAAATAAATGATAATATATAATTCCTCTTAACTAAATAACTAGGTCTTAATCCTAATTCAAAAACACAATATTTAGAAAATAACTGTCAAAAGTGTCTTAACAGGTCATTCCTCTAAGATAGTCTCTTTGTTAAGAGTGCCTAAAAATGGCTGTGAAAATGCGCACGAAGAAAATGATGTTCTTCTAAGTGTCTGTGAGGATGGGTAAATTTATTTTATTTTTCAATTTACTTTTTGGAGATAAAATTCAAAATTAAGCTCAATCATCTTAATATTTTTATTTTGTAATTTGATAAATGGCTAGCGATGTAGCTGTTTGGTCAACTGCAGATGGAAAATGTTTAAATAGAATACAGAAACGAATATCTGGAGCTCGACCCATATCTGCCTATCTATATATTTCTGAGGTATGTCATATAAAAAACCACAGAGCTATTTATATTTTTTATATTTATTTTATATTTATTTTTTCAGAAAGGTGACCAAAAAATAAATCTGGCCTTTATTGTTACCGAGGAAAAAGGAATATATATCCTGGATTTATATCCACTGAAATTAATATACATATGGGATATTCTATCTGATAAAATTTCGGGGATGTATTTTCCTTCTAAAAGTAAAACTTCACAGAATAATCATAGTGACGAATATTTGGTCGCTTTAACAGAAAGTGGATATATTTCCGTCTATGAATTTGACAGTTTAAAATTGAGGGATTCTTTTAAAATTTCGACTCCAAGCACCAAAAATTCATCCAAAAATTCCAAGCCAGATAACCATTTAGGTATTTTTGATTTTAATTATAAACTACAACTTTGAAAATAACAAAAAATCAACTTTTTAATCTTCCATAAAGATTCTATATTTGTAAGGAAGGAATCTTTTCAATGCTGCCAACCCCCAATAAAAAATGAAAGAATTATATGCAACCTATTCAACAGAAGTCAATTCCTCATCTTTTCTGAATCCAAGATAAGGGTATTTTTTTTTTTAAGATTCTGCCGAGATATTTTTCTATTAATAAAAATGCTATCCAGTTTAATTATGCATTAATCGTTGTATTTTTAATCCTAACTTTCACTCTTTTTTTTTCATTAGCTTTTTGAATTCTATAACAAAGAATTACATGAAAAAATAAGATGGTCCACAAATGACACAGATTTGATTGAGTTTGGCGGGGCTGATTTTCTGTCGGAAATTGATGTCCTGCTCTGGAATCGTCAAGGGAATACTGTTGTTGTTACTACAAATAATGAATATGAATCAGATAATAATTTAAAGGTTTTAGCTGGAAAAAAATCGTAACTATCAATTATAATTATATATGTATTTCACCCATATTTTCTGTTAACATACTCGGTATATTATTTGCTTAATCATCTTTGTCTGACTTAGAGGTATTTTAATTTTCCAAATGTACTCATTTAAAATTGAGATCTATCCATAACTGTTAAGAAGTGAAATATAATAATTTTACAAATAAACCCGATCATTAACTTTTTTTTAAAAAATTAGCAGGAGCATGCAATTCTTTCAGTTTTTTTATTAGGTCAAAACCGATTGGCTCAGATACTGACAGCTTAAAGATATCCAGTAAAGCTATAGGAATCTTCTTAACTTGCTACAATGAATTCCAGAAATTACTTTTATCAACCAGAGATGTTTTTTATATCTGCAAAAACTCTAAAAATAAACCAGTTTCTGTTGAGCATGATTCTAGATCTTGTGATTTTATTGACATGGAGATTGGTCAAGAAAAAATATTTAATATTTCAAATATCTGGGATGAATCTTTTTCCCAAGCTTCTCAAAATATAATATCTTGCAAATCTATTGGAAATGGTTCCTACATGATATTAGGATTAGGTAAACGTTTTTACCCCTTTATAAACAATATTTATTTAAGCTGTGTTGTTCTTTTGAAATTTAGAGAATGGGTCCATTTATCTGACTGAATTATTTGATGGAGTCTGGAACACCCAAGATCATAACGATTTTAGCACAAATAAATCTATCCTTGAAATACCTGGTCACACAAAACGAGTAACAGCAATATGCGAATGGATTGATAAGTCCAAAAAATTATACTCATCGAAAAGCCTCAAAGACTCTGGAGTGGGATCTGAGATTTTAAGTCGGGTGCCTGATAATAGCTTTCTTATAACTGCAGGCTTGGATTTATCTATTAATATATTTGACTTAAAAAACCGAACCTTTCTCACATCAATTCCACTACTATCATCTCCAATCTGCGATTTTTTAATATCCAATGACACTCATTTTGGAAATGATTATGTAGATTGCTCACACAGAGATACATTGCATAAATTGTCTTCTTTGGTTTTTGTTCTATCTTTGGACAACTCTGTAGCTGTTTTATCTCTCATTACATTATCAATAGAATTGATTTTCCCCCCAATGAATTCAGAACTTTTAAACGCAGTTTACAACTTTGAAACTAACAAATTAATTCTGACATATGAGGGATTTGTAAAGAAATCGATAAAGCTGGACTTCCTAGATATATCTGAAATCACCCACAATAGTTCATGTAGCCCTATTTATAAATGGTAACATAAAATCTTCTCATTTTCTTCAAGAGCGTGAATAATTTAATCCTATTCCCTTTCATCAAATTCGACATAAATATTAATTTTCATAACTTGTTTTTAAACTAGGAGCGTTTTTAGTTCTGACCTTGGTAGCAAATATCCTAAAAACGAAAATTGGTTAGACTTGAGGATTAAACATTCAAAAAATAAAAAAGCAGCTCTCAATGATTCGTTTTTCAGTTTTCAAGTTTCTTTGGATATTCTAAAATTGGAAAACTATTCTCAGAATAATAACTTTGAAATTGCTGATTTGGAAATAATAAAAGGAGGACTTTCTAACATACTTTCATGGGAGCTTAATCCAAATATTGATTTCGAATTAAAAAAGGCAATACAGATCCAAAATCCTAGTTCTGATGTTTTTTATTCATTCCCGGTACAAAAGTAATGGGCTAAATTTAGCTTTTCTTCCATTTTATTTTATTTTACTGCAACCTAATTGCATGTATTTTAAAATTTCAAAAATTTTCTTTTTCCGATTTAATTATTTATGCTTTTTTGGTTTATAGCTTTGGAATGATGTCTTCCCTATTTCCAATTTTTCGTGACCCCAAAAAAACGTGGGAACAATCAGGGACTGTTAACGCTCAAAGAATATTACAAATATTGGTTTATTCCCGTTTTGTCTTTCAAGGTAACTATGACTTTTATAATTATACTGCTTTTATTTTTTAGACATAATATATAGTAGCTTTATAATATTATCTCAAATTTAGTAATTTTTTTTTTTTTTTCGTTTTTAGAAAACGAAAAGCTGGCTGTGAATCTCGCCAATTTTTATCTAGTTCAATTGCCAAATGTTGTTGGAAATTCATATAAACATCCTGATTTATACTACGTTTCCTCCTTCTTTTTACATCCCAACGAGAGCTTACAAAATGCATCTAGAATGCTGCTCTACTCGACTTTCAAAAAGTTGGACATTAATAAGAGATCGGAAATCTGCGAGGAATGTTCTTCCAAAACTATCAGCCAGGCTAGCTCCATGCTTCATTCGAACAGGATCTTAGGCGAGGATATATTTGAAACAATAGTGGTAATGAGTACCATTGCTAGCCACTCCCCACAACTCCTATCCTTAAATGTAAAATCTGCTTTGGCATCCATTTTAAAAATTCTAGTTGATTTTGACCACCCTACAAACAATATTAAACTAACCGAATTAGCTGTAGAACTACTAATAATAAGAAATTTTGAGATCTTAAAACCGTATTTCGATGTCTCAAAGGTCATTGAAAATCTTATCTTCATGGTTTTCTTTTCAATTTTTAAAGGGAGAAACTGTAATCCATCATCCATTACTCCTATTAAACAAGATGTTATTGTCTCTGAATCAAGTATTCAATCTACTGTAAATAAATTTGACAATGCTCAAGTTTCTGGTAAGGAAGATTCTCTCAAGCTGTTTCCTGGTTACCTAAATTCAAACACTGATCGACTTAGCATTAGCCCTATCGGCTCCCAGAAAAACATCCAAACATTGAATTCTGCTCAAGAAAGCAGATCAGTATCTCTGTCAACTAGCAGCAGAAGCTCATTTAGTAGTTCTTGGACCGATTCTCTCCGGCTGAGAAATCAAAAGAATACGTCTGACATCCTTAATATTGATGAACAACAAAAACCTAACTTGACAAATCTATTCAAGAGTGCAATCATTCATATTTTAGTTGTAGACCCCAATTCAGTTATATTCAAAATTTGTCAGATATTATCAAACCCCAAAACCCACACCCTTGAACTTATTTTTCTAATTCAACTCTGCTATTTTATTCTGCAAAAACAACCAAACATCCTCTATTATCACGTTGGTCCCCTTGTCAGTGCTATATTTAAGTCAAGAACTAATTTAACTTTTAATACAAATAGTAATTTTGAAAGAATAGATTCCAACTCACCAAAGAACAATTCAAATAACGTCGACCGCGTGATCCCAGTTATAACTAAAAATTCTGAAAACATTAATATCAATGTTGAAACTGCAGATGAAACTGAATTTTCAAAAAGACATAAAAATTCCAAAGATACATTTTTTATGTTTGGACTTGAGATTGTCAATAGATACGACGAAGTTTTATCGATTTGTAAACATGTAGAACAATCTTCACTTTCCAGTTTAAGGTCTCAATTCTTTCAAATGAGTTATAAATTTTTCACTCGCCTTTCTGAAAATTTCACAAGTGCCTCAATTATTTCTACCCATATTCCTGTTTCTCCTATTTCTCCATCTGCATTAAAAGATTCCGCTATTGAAAATACCTCTAATATTCTTAGCAAGTATTTTGCTGTTTTAGACTCAGAAGGCAATGTTGAGATATATAACATAATCAAGAATAAATGTGCCTCTTGTATAAATTTATCCTCCGAGGAAATATTTTCTATTGCGTTAAATGGTGAAAAATACTTGGCTGTATTTTCAAAACCATCCTCAAAATCTTCACGGGGTAGTGTCGGTTCTGATAGAAACTCATTGTACACTTCAGCAGAAGATGATGGATCTGGATCATTAAAAATATACAGTTTGTCTCGTAAAAC
This sequence comes from Smittium mucronatum, assembly GCA_001953115.1. NCBI lineage: Eukaryota > Fungi > Kickxellomycota > Harpellomycetes > Harpellales > Legeriomycetaceae > Smittium > Smittium mucronatum. Next base: position 14,782 of record LSSL01000898.1, read on the forward strand.
CACTTTAATGAAACAGCTAGGTATTTCCAGATTTTTCACTAATCAATCCCGGAGCCCAACCCCAGAAGTGTACGACCAATCATCAATGAAATCAGCTATTATGAATCCTACAGAATCATTTACAAGTAAATTCCCCGAAACCCGGTCAAATATCAGAGTTATCAAAGATCCTGTGAAATCAATGAGTGTACCGTCACATTTCTTGGAACCTTTAGGTATTTTTTTTCTTTATATTTAAAATATTAATACTTTATAATGGAAATTACCTTGAAATTTTCGAGCTAAATATTATATATTACTTTAGGAGACATACCACCCAATGCCCTCAAATACACAATCAGTTTGGTTTGGCAGTCAACAAAGACTATATGTTTAACTATAGGAGAAGCCAAATTCACATTATCTATATTATAGAAAAATACTTATGAACAATAAAAAATCTTAAATTTTTTACTCATTTTAATCTTTTTTTCCATACTGGAAAGGATATTGACCGATATAATTATTATTTGTGGTTACATCAATCAATATCTGTGCCTGATATGATATTCTATACGGATTTTTATTATTTATTTTATTTCGAATTTTTTTGTTACTATATACTTTTTACCTCCTCATATGACTGATATATAAACTCAGGAATATGGGGATCTGAGGAAAAATTTTAAATGTCATAAAAGGATTGTATGAACCACCAAAAATGGTAATAAGAATAAGAAATGAAACAACAGGAAATTTTGAATACAAATGTGGGATGCGACAAGGATTCCCGGCATCACCGATTTTATTCAATTTTTTTATCAACTGTATTTTTGAGGGCATGGAAGAAATGTACGTGCCCTCACTCTCTAAAAAAAACCCTGGGCTACTATTCGCCAATGATGCCGTGGTAATAGCAAATACACCGGAGTTTCTCCACTGATAACACCAGCCAAATAATCGAACTGGGAACAGCGAAAAATTTGGATGGCATTCGTGTTGCCAGTCTATTAATACTGGAAGGTATTAATAGATCACCAGCCCTCTTGAACCAATTCCCAGTGGGTACGGAGCTGCTAGTTCGGCGAAGAGGAGTTTAGTAGGATTTTTTTAATTTTTATACCGAGTTCTAAAATAAATTCTTTGTAATAAATATATGTGTGTTAATATCTAATACCAAAAAAATCACTGATTAACTATAAACCAATAAACCTCTACCCCCCCCCCCAAAAAAAGACACCATAAGCCTTGGAAATAACAACAAAACTTTGAATATTTTAAAAAATTGCATATTAATAATGAAGAGGCTAAATAATTGGATTGAAATTCTTGGCCTTTTCCACTCATTTATGTATGTATGTATATATTTATTATTATTATTTTTTTTTTATGAAAAAATCCAAATTAGCTCGCCCCAATTCAAAGATAATTATCTCTCACAATGGATAACGTAAATACATTTAATGGTGTTATAAAAAGTTAATCCACATTCACAATTTAATGGAACTTATGGGTACATACTAACCAAAGTATATAATTAATGTGGTCAGTTTAAAAACAAATAGTTATTCTGTAACATTTAATAAAAATTTTAAAGTTATGAAAAAATATTAATATATTTGTACATGAATAGTTAGTTAGTGGTGAATATATTAAAAAAAACATAAAAGGTTGAATATAGCTTGAAAATTATTTTTTGGATATTTTGGTATACATGAGATTCTCTTTGAGAACAGACACCTTTCTACTAAATTTTTACTACTTTCCTAATTTGGAAACATAGTGTAAGATAAAGAATAGAGTTATTGGGTAATTCGAAATATGAATTTTAGAGACTAGTATTCTATTGGTAAAATGTTGAAAAATTATTAGAGCCAGTATTTTTTTGTATTTTTATTGGTCTGATTATAAATAAATCCAAGAGTAGCCAATGGTTTACACAATTAAAAAAAGTCTTTTCTTGAAAAGAATCTCCCATATATGCGATTATTACCTCTAGTGATAAAAAAATAACTAATTATTTTCTTCAAATAAATATCACTTATTATTTTAGGTTTAAAATTTCGAGACTATAATCATATTATAATAATAAAAATATCACATTTTCATGTTTTTTTATTGAAAAATATTATAAAATATGGTGAGAATATTCTGAAAATGTCAAGAAAATGTTTTATTTTTACATTTTAAACTAGCGAAAATTTAATTTCCAGTAATTTGTAATATTTTTATAATAGTTTTATTCACAGACTTGTATTAAAAATGATTCTCTAAAATTTTTAGGGTTGTATTGATATTATTTTTATAAAACCAATATATTTTATTTTTCATTAATTTTAAAACTCAAATATTGGTATTTTTTCTTTAAACTTCGGGTAAAATTAATAAATATTTTATCAGTATTTTTTTGAAAATTAAAAAAAATAGCTTTAATTCGGTTAAAAAAATCAAATATCATTCTTGAGGCTAACACTGATACCCGTTAATAATAAAATAAAAAATAAACTTAATAAAATCATCAATAATTTCCTCTCTTAATAAATATTATTTAATATAATAAATACATAATTACAATAATGGAAGCTTATCATCCAAATTAGATTTAAAATTTAATCAGTCTGTCAGAAAAAAAAAACAATTGAAATTGAAAAATTAATGGGTTCAGATGAAATTACAAAACACATAAATATTTCAAAAATATTCATTATCAATATCATAATATTTATGGTAAAAAATAAAATAAAATCTACATTTAAATTATTTTTAAATATACTAATTTTATAAATCTCATTAAGTAACAATAAATATCTATCATTTACCTTAATATATATCAAAGCTAAATATTCTTTTTTTTAATTTTAAAAATTTCTGCAAGTTAAAATATCTTATAAATAAATGATATAATTTAATTTTTTTCGTTAAATAAAATTATTATATTTTAATGTCAATATGTAATCTTTTTTGAATACAATGCTTTTGATTTAAATTTAACCGTAAAATGAGTAGATTATACAATAAAAATTTAAATTTCCATATTTATTCAAAAAAAAAAGCTTGAATTGAAAGAAAAACATTAAGCAAAAAACAAATATTTATTTTTCTAGTTTAAAAATATTCTATTTCCATCTGCTATTTACTTTCATGGAATCAGGCCGGATATTATTTCGATACATTAGAATTTAATTTTTTTTGTAAAAATAAAATATCAGTCTTCTAAATTTATCTAATAACTCGAATTTTTTTATTAAAAAATATAAACAGAACTTTCATCTCTCGAAATATTTGAATATTTTTTTAATTAAATAACATGTATACTTATTGAAAAAATATAAATATAAACTCTAGAAATTTAATATTAAATTGGTAATTTTGGCTATTTTTCTGTTGAATTAACTTAGATTGTTGAATATATGCAAGTTTTTTAGGATAAAAAGGCATTAAAATGCTTTAATAATATACAAATTTTTATTATTAAATTGGTAAATTGTAGTATTAAGTCAAAAAAAATGTAAATTAGTTTCGGAATTTTTTTTTTAAAACTATAAATAAGTATATTGGGTTTGAAAGCGTTGGAGCTGATTTTAAAAAAGTGTGAATGTTTTCAAATTAGTATGCTAAATTACGAAAAAAGTAAATTTTAATTCGATAAAGAGAATAAAAATTTGAAAATATTAAGCTCATGGATTTACTATTTTAATCCATATTCTTAAAATTTATAGAGAATCAGTTTAGGATTCCCATTTTATTTTTAATTTTAACAAATTCAAATTTAGCTTTTTTGTAATTGATCTACCAATTCGGATTTTTTTTAAATTATTTTTGATTGAATGCATGCTTTAAAATCTTAATTGCTTATTTTTCATTTGAAAATACATTAATAAAATATATTTTAATCTTTTTTGATTTAATACCATTTTTATTGGATTTTATTTAGGGAAATTTTATATTAATACACTGAAATTATAATTTTTTTTTCTATTTAAACTATATGAATTAATAAGTATGATAAAATATTCCCGTATCAATATAAAAAAACTTAGTTTTTTTGATGGGTTGATATTTATAAGAGATATTATATTTTTATTCTCTTGAAAATTTTTAATAAAATGTATTGATTTTTATTTTTATACTCAAGTTATCTATAGCTAAACAATTCTGTAATTAAAAATAAATTATTAAATGATAAATACAATCTTCGTAAAAAAAAAACAGATTTAGCTTTTTTTTCCAAGATTTCTTGAATACTTACCGTTATAATCTTTCATTATTGCAATTATATATACAAGTATCATTTGATGATTTTTTATCTGAAAATTATTATTTATTTGAATAGCTCAATCCAATAGTTCTTAGAATAATAAAAAATATTATATTGTAATTTGTTTTTTTGTTGTTTTTTTATTAATATATTTCTTTACTGCATGTTAAGTAATTTTTCAACAATAATAATGGCATATTTCTTCGAATTTTTTTTATGTCATATATATATAGTTTAAGAAATTATTCTAAGTTTTTTTAATTAAATAGTTCTTTTTATACACTCTAAAAAATTATGAATTTGAATGAATAGTTATAAGAAAAAAGATCCTAATTCATAAATTTTATTTATCTTGGAATTGGTTTAGAACTTAAATTTTCCTTTATATTCACAATAATTAGCCTTGTTACTTATATTTTTTAGATTGATTATATATGGTAATTTCTAAATGAAAGTGTTTTTGAAATACAATTTAACACTTATAAACTTTATCACCATGTTTATAAATGAAATTTAATATATTATTTTATACTCGAATCGATCTAAAAGTTTAGTATTGTAAGTTTTTAAAAAATATGGAATCATTTTTAATAGAAATATTATTTTTTAAACCTTAAAAAATTATATGCATTTTTCTTTTTTAGTTATAATTATTTTCTTTTATTTTATAATATCAATTATTACTATTTGCTATTTTTTTATCAATTTTTTCGAAATAAAGTATTGATTTTTGCGGACTTTCACTATTTCTAGCCATCATAAAGAGTTTCATAGATATTATGCAGTCATAAATATAGAATATTTTATTAAAAAATAAATATTGGATTAGAATTTATAGTTAAGTATATAAAATAAAATAATTGATAATGTAATATCCGCGTCTTATTAATCCTGAGGCTAATAATCGTTCAATTATAAAAAGAAAATGAAGTTAAAAATTATTAAATCGGTATATTAATTAGCTTTTTTTTTATTAATATGCAAATTTTATACTAATAAAATCCCTTGAACCAATTTCCAGTGGGTATGAAGCCGTCATATTGACAGATGGGAGCGGAATGAAATTTATTAAACATTTTTTCCTTTTATTGTATTTTTATTTTAGTTTTCTCTAGTATTTTAATACTATAAATAAACACCTTTAAAAAAAAACTATTACAAGCTCGGTGATTATTTTTGTTAAAATAAAAACTTATATAACAGTTATTAGCCCTTACATTTGATATTGTTTTATCAAAAAAACTTTCAATACACACACACACACACATATATATATATATATATGCATATAAAATCACCTCTGTTGTTACTGGATATATGCTTAATATATTTTTTCTTTATTATATTTTAAAATAAGGAGACAAAATATAATGCATGATAAATCATAATGTGATGAGATTAAAAAATCCACTATATTTAAATCAAAAACCTAATATAAGAATATATATGTAAATTAATACAAATAATTGGATTTGGAGCATTTCAGTAATAATAATAATAATAAATATTCTTACAATAATATCAGGGGCTTAAAATTGATAATAATAAACGATTAAATCATTTTAGATGATTAAAATAAATAAAAGAATAAATCATATAATATTAAATACAGAAATTTTTTTGCTTTTTTAAAATCAAAAAATTCTAGAAAATATATAATAAAGTTTTCTAATCCCTACTGGAATGATTTTTCACCAAATAAAATACTTTGTGCGTTTATTATATTAATAATGACCAATTAAGTATCAATATAAATGATAAAAAAGTTAACTCATGTAATATTTATACAGAAAATAAGATATTGAGGCGAATATATCAATCTGACAATTTAAAAAGAGATTAAAAAATATTTCTTATGTGTTTTAATATCTTTAAATTGACTAAGAAAATATCTGTTAAATTTATCGCCTTTTTTATCAATTCAAGTCTTACAAAAAAATTATAAATAACATAAAGTATACGAAGAAAAAAGGAAGATTTACCGGAAATTTTATGAATCCAAGATACCATTAATTTTAATATAATTTTTAATGCTGGATTTCGGAAATGAAATTTAAAGTATATTATATTATAAAAAAATGAGTTTTCACACCGCACTTATTTTAAAAGAGCGGTATGTTGATAAAAAAAGGGGTTTTAAAAAAGATAGTTGTACACGTTGTTTTTGGATACTAATAACGGATTTATTATTATAAATATGGGTGTGATGATCAGTATGGAAGTATGCGGTATTCAGAAAAAAAAACGAAAGGTCTCATTTATTTTAATTTATATATATATTTTAAATATTAATTAAAAGGGTATTATCGAAATTTTCAAGAAATAATTAACTATAACATTTTAACTTTTCTAAAACCGGAAATATTTTAAGTCTAAAATTCCAGTTATTTATATTAAGAAAATTAATTATGTAATTTTCAATTTGAAGTGATTAGAATATTTTTAAAATCCTTTATGTAGAGATAAAGTTTATTTGAGCACATTTTTTTTCTAATCTTAGTTATTTTATGAAAAAGATTAATTTTATTTTATCCCAAAGAAAATCATCAAGTTAAAATTTTACATAAAAAATTGAAAAAGAAAATTTTCTACTGTTAATAATTATAAGGTAAATATAAAAATTTGAACTGTTCTTTTGCGCATAGAGCTATTAGAGTGGCAGGGGGGGGGGGGTTGCAATTTTCTCAAGATTTTACACCTTTTTAATTTTACTAAATTAATTTTTACAACTTTTTATTTATATAAATACAAACTTACTGTAAAAAAAATGAATAACATACTAATAGTTCGTTAAATTATCTTGTTTATTTTAATTATTTTTGAAAATGGTAGTTAATATAAGAATATAGTTTAAATTTAAGATAATTGAAACTCACAATTAATCGTATATTTTTGAAATTCCAGAAGGTGAACTGAAAAATCAAATAGATTTACTAATATATATATATATATATTAATTAAAACAAAAAGTTTTCTTTAATTCATTATGAATTTGAATAAATTACAAAGAGATAAACCACATAAATTAAAAATTAATATATATATTTTTCCCCCGCAGCGCAGATTAAACAAAAATAATTTTTTGTATCAACCAATTTATTTTCATTGAATCCTTCCTAAGTCTGAATTATGAACCTGGGCTAATTTGAGGGCTTTAAATTTTTGCAGAATTGCTAAAATCCAAAGTATTTAGGTATTTAAGCCGTTTTTTTTGGTAATTATCTCATAAATAAAATCAGCAATAAAATTTAAAATCATAATTTTTCGGGAGCCTCTTTGTTTTTTTTTTCACGAAAAACGTATTTACCTATCACATTTATACTAAAGATGAAAAATAAGTCATAAATTTAAATAAATAGACAATTTTATTGTGGAAACTTACTTTTTTTTTTTTGAATTTGATTTATAAATCTAATAGGACATTGAAAACTTATATTTATAAATGACAAGTTTAAAATAAGTAAATTTTAGTCCACCCACTATAGATAAATGTGACAAAAATATCGAAAAACCAATAATCAAAATGACTGAATTTTTTCATTTTACTGATTTAAAGGGGTGAGCACTTATGCAAGGATCTAATGTATATCAATAAAAAAAAGAAATTAAAAATTAGATTGATAATACATTTGATTGTCAAATAGGCATTTAAATATGTTTTTATCGAATTATACAAAGAAAAAGATAGATTCAGGTGAAAAAAAAAACCATACCCAAAATTAATTATAAAAAGATGGAGGCTCTGAACCACAGAGTAAAAAAAATTACTATAAAAATAGTTAAAATGTATTAAGATTTGTCAACAAAAATTTCACAATTATTGAAGCTAAAGCCTTTGAATATTGAAAGTTCATAAATAAATTATTCTCGCTTTTTTGCCAAACAAAATACATTATTATTTTTCAATAATAGTAAAAAGTCTAAAATTTTAAAATCCAAAAATATAAAATAAAATAACAGCAAGAAAACCAAAAAAAAAACATATTACACTAACTTGTCCAAATTTTATACTATTCAAAATAAAAAATACCACGACTTCATAACACTAATAGGGATGATGGTTTTGCTCATTAGCTGCAGAAAAAAAAAAGCTTCAAGGAACCCATAACTTTGCATAGCAAACCTATCCCGAGCTAAAGAGATCTTCAACAAATACACAACATAAACACAAAAATAAATATAATGAACTACCAGATAATTAGAATTAATTTTTTTTAGTATTTTTAAAAAAATATGTATAGTGGTTTTTAATTAATCAAATTTTTATATCCATAATTTTGATTCGGGATAATGAATGTTGATTTTTTAATATTTCATTGCTTTGTCTTATTGTTTTAATTATATAATATATAAGTCTGTAATATAGAGGTGATGGATTTTGCTAGTTTTAGTTATATGTGAAAAAATATAAGGATATGTGATGATAATTAGTATCAGGATATGGCAATAGAAATTATATATATATCGGACAAAAACATCGATCGAATGTGTATTTGAAAATGTTTTTATTTTTTAAGAGTGTTTTTATATTTCATTTATATAAAATTCTCTCAAAATAAAAATCGGTCGCCGTTTTTTTTTCATTAAAATGTTGCAGAAAAATGTGAGCTTTTTTCAAGTTTTCAGCCCTTTTATTTTACTTTCAAATTATAAAATTTATTTGAATTAATTTAAATTGGAAATGATATTTCAAATTTTAAGTGTTGGGTATTGTTGATAATTTAAAATGGCATAACACATAATGTGTACACTTTCCCCCCAGCAAAACCAAACTTTATTATTCTGAACAATGTTTTACAAAGTATAGATAATGATCTGTTTCAGAATATATTGCGTGGTCAATAATAATAATTACTTTTAACGGAAAAGATTGATAATATAAACTAAAATGAAATAATAGAATGAGTACATATATATATGATCCAACTAAAAAAATATGTGAGTCGAGAGTTAATGTTATTTTATGATTTCAAAATAAGTTTTCCTAAATTAAAATAGGCGATGTATATAAGAAATTATTGCTTAAATATTTCATTGCAAAAAATACCACGAAATTATCAAATTCATATTTATACATACGTCATGCTTGCATATAGCAGTTTATAATCCAGATATAACAAATAATTTATATAAATTGATTTATAAGTTGTACTGTGCTAAATATGATAAAAAGATAACCGAGAAACTTGTCAAGCTTTTTTGTACACCATATGTAAAAAATACACCCATCCTTTCTTACACAAACTCGAATAAACAGTAATGAGATTAAGCAAGGAGTTCATAATAGTTAATATCGCCGATTTTGAAAAATATCACGGTTTTATATTAATCTAGGTTTAGTAAATTGCCCGAAATTCCGACTAAATGACCCAAGTATTTTTGTGACTAGAATGCTTTATTTTTATACTTTTAATGTAATACTTTTTATTTAATTTGCACCTTTTAGTGATACAATATATTTAAATCTTAATAATTAAAAATTCGAGTAGAAAAAAAAAGTAATTATGCATATAATTCAAAGAAAAAAAAGGGTTTAAATCCCAAATAGTTATAGTGAGCTATACAGAAAGAATTCATAAGATTCATTTTAGTTATTAGAGATTTTTTTTTCATAAGAATTCTAGCGATAGTGTAGAATTTTATTTAGACAGAGGAGGGGCTTTTGATATCATGCTTGCAAATCTTTAAATCAATAATAAATATAGATAAAGCGCTAGTATATGTAAACCATTCCATTGTCATGTTTAGAATTTACCATCCATTAATCATGGTTAGCTTTAATTGCGTTTTAAAGCAATAATAATTCACTATACGTATTATAGATTACCTTTTACAAGAAAGATCACTTTCTCGCTTGATATTCACCAAATATTTAACATCTATATTGCTTTGGCACTACACGTGAATTTGTTTGTATAAAAAGTAAATAAAATTCCGTGATAAATAAAGTTAAAAAGTATATAATTCTCAAATTTGCATTTATAGCATCAAAAGGATACTTATTTCTAACCTGGGCCAAAAAAAAGGTGCCTATTGGCTAGAGTTTAAATATTAGACTTGAATCTTATATAATTACAGATCCAATGATATTTTTTAGAATGTTGAGAGCATTCGAAGAGAAAACTTTTACTCTTTTGTCACCAGTTTGTGGTACGCACTGCAATTTTCTAAACTTTGAATAATCCCATTTGGCAATACAACAAAAACATCCAATAAAATATGAATTTATCATTTGTAGTAATCAAATGCACGTAAATATTGGCCATAAACGAAGGCACAATTTAGTCTACTGGCGACGACAAAATTGAGGTAGATTACAACAATATTTCCCTCAATTTATTTGCTCACAAGTATTATTTTTTTCCTTAATCACGGACTATTATTGGGGTTTTTACGACGTTGGTTGTAGTTCTATTGTTTACAACTTGCACAAATAAAAATAGTGTAATTAAGATTTTTTGTGCTAATTAGTTGGAATATTTATTTTTTTCACATAAAAATCATTATTATTGGTCAATGTATTTAAAATTTTTTTAGGATATTCTGTTTAAAGTTGAACTATTGGTTTTCACCTAGTATGTATGTAAAAGCTGTAAAAGCAGGTAGATAGATATAGATCCTATTGGCAGATCGCAAAGTTTGAAAAAAAAAAGATTTAAAAAAATTATTCAATTTGGTATTTTTCACTAAAAAAAATTTTCAAGTCATGAAAATGAAAAAAAATTCAAGTAAAAAAAGTCTGCAGTTACATATAAATAGAGGTTCTAGAAAAATAGTGACGATATATCTTGAGTTATATAAGTTTTTTTTCTAGAAGATACTGCTTTTCCAATATCCTTGACCTAAGTTCATCAATAATTTCCCCCTTTCATTATTTTTCGTTGTCAATATTACATCTTGCACATTTTTCTTCGACTTTTGTAAATATTTAAGAAATACTTAGTGGATAATAGCCTATTCCTCATTATTCTATTTTAAATACTAAATCATAAACTAAACATCACTCAATTCCAAAATCTAAGATGGTTTCAGCTGTAAAGGTAGAGTCCCAAGATATTCCTTCTAACGGCACCCTTGCAATAGGAAAGCCGATTAAAAAGGAGAAAAAGTCTAAAAACAAGAGATCCAAGTCTTCAAAGGACTCGAAGGACTCGAAAAAATCCAAATCTAAATCCCGGAGTGATAAGGAAGTTGTCGCCGAAGACGAAGAAAAGGACGATAAAAAAGTAGAAAGCCAAGAAGATATTGAAGGGGAGGAGGAGTATGAAGATGAAAAACCCAGTAAAAAGTTCAAATCTGAATCTTTCAAGGCAAACTCTGTTGATAGTGAATATATTTCTGAATCTGATTCTGCTGAAAGTCCCAGTTTTGAGCTTAAACCAGAAGCCGAGATTATAATCAATGAATTGGACGAAGAGGAAAATGGTCCAGACTCACAAGTGGATAATGTTCTTTCTATTGAAAACTTTGATTTAAATGAAAAAATCAAAAGTAGTCTGTTAGAAAAGGGGATTAGTTCTTTGTTCCAGATTCAAGCCGCGGTTCTTCAACCTATCCTCGACGGAAAAGATGTTCTAGCAAGAGCTAGAACAGGTACGGGTAAAACTCTTGCCTTCTCGCTTCCAATTGCCAACACATTAATGAAAAAGAACATGAGCAACGAACGTAATCGTCCATCCAGAGCTATTATTATGGCGCCAACCAGAGAGCTTGCAAAACAGGTTGCTTCAGAATTTGAAAGTATTGCCAGCAATTTAACTGTAGGATGCTTTTATGGAGGAACTCCAATTTTCAAACAACTTCAAGAGCTTAGACAGGGTATCGATATCATCGTTGGTACTCCCGGTCGCATATTGGATCTAATGAATAGAGGTGCCTTGAGTCTAAAGTTCATCGAATTTGTCTGTCTTGATGAGGCCGATCAGATGCTTGATATAGGTTTCAAGGATGACATGGAAACTATTTTAAGGGCTGTTAAAGACCAGAGACAGAATGATAATTTCCAAGTTTTGTTGTTTTCTGCAACTGTTCCTGCTTGGGTGGCTCAAGTTTGCTCCCAATTCATGAAAGATTATATCAAGGTTGATTTAGTTGGTACTTCAAAAGTTAAAACTTCTGAACTTATTGAGCATCTTGCTGTCCAGAGCAGATGGGACGTTCACAGGGATGTCGTTGCTGATCTCATAGCTGTCTATGGTCAAAGTGGTAGAGCTATTATTTTCGCTGAAACAAAAGCAGAAGTCAACAATTTGGTCAGCCATCCCAAAATTAAGGGTGAAGCACAACCTCTCCATGGTGATATTTCACAAGATCAACGCGAATCAACTCTATCTAATTTCCGCGATGGAGTCATAAAATATTTGTGTTGTACTGATGTTGCTGCTCGTGGACTCGACATTCCAGAAGTAGATTTAGTTATTAACTCTGAGCCACCCCGCGAATCCGAAACATATATTCACAGATCTGGAAGAACTGGTCGTGCGGGAAGAAAAGGTATATGTATCACAGTATTTAAGCCTCAGTTATCGGGCTGGCTCAATATGATCCGTAGGGTTGCTGGCATAGAATGCAAACTTATCCCACCTCCATCTGTTGAGGATATCGTAAAAGCTTCTGTAATATCAGCTGGAGACACTGTTGCTAAATGCGATAAAACCTCTGTAGACCTTTTCCTTGAATCAGCATCTATCCTGGTTAATGATAAATTTGATGGTGATGCTACAAAAGCCTTATCTGCAGCACTTGCGTGTATTGCTGGGTATGGTTCTGGTATCAAAACTCGTAGTTTAATATCAGGAAGCGATAATTTTATTACCTTGCAAATGAATCTTCGCGAACCAGCACGTCAACCTAGATTTGGAAAATATTTATTAGAAGGAAGCATTCCTTCTCTTAAATTTGAAGACACAAATCATTTCAAAATGACATCTAATGGAAAGATAATAGTTTTCGATATTCTCAATGACATCGTCAGAATTGAACAGCAACCTGGATCTGATTCTGAAGATCATAAATCCAAGCCCCCTCATATATATATCTATGATAAGCTATGGCACAATAATGAAACTGTTTGTTTATCTGTGTGTAAAACGCTACCCAAGTTAGAAGAAGAGAGAGGTAGTTATGGTGGTAGTAATGGACATGGCGGAGGTAATAGATTTGGCGGAGGCAACAGATTCGGTGGAGATAGGTTCTCAAGAGGTGGAGGCGGTGGTGGTAATTTTTCACGTAATGGAGGTTCCAGAGGCCGCGGAGGTAGAGGAGGCGGTGGTGGTGGGGGTAGAGGTGGCTTTAACAACAGATTTGATAGAAGATAGATTATCCATTTTTTTATAATCGCGATAATCAACCCCATCTCCCTTTGCATCTGCTCTTTATCATTCTCACATTGTTCAAGATTGTTTTTATCATGTTATGGAACTCTCTATCATCCAATTTTGCTAGTATATATTTTTTTTACTTGAAAAAAATAAATTCAATAGATATTTAATTTAATTTTAATAATCAATTTTATTTTTATTTTTCGAGCCATGGTTGGGTTGAGGGTTTTGCCTTTTTGCAAAATAAAAACTTCTTTAAAAAATCTATATTTTGGCTGAGACGGTATTTTTTCAATTCATAAACTCTAAAAATTCACTGGATATCGAAAACAAAAATATGCACTGTTTTTTTTTTTTTTTTTTGGAATCTGGGATTTAAATCAACAGAAAGAAAAACACGAAAAAGCTAAATATCCTTCCATAATTAGAAGTTGATTATAGTACTTTCCAAAGAATACAATAATAAAATCCCAGATAATTTAGCAAAGTTAGTGGTTGATAACATTAGGGGCAGTGATTAGCCAATAGAATTGCTTAAATCTCAGATAACGAGATTCTTTTATATTAGGAATTTCATAAATCTAGATTTCAGAATAAAGTTCTGTTAAAATAAAACGATAATAATAATTTGAATACGGGTTGATCCCAGCGTCCAGATATCCAATATATTGGAATCAATTAAGATCTACTCCGATTTCCTGATAAAAGGTTTACGTCTTGCCAGTACTTGCATAAAAGTGGGATCAAACCTAGATCTTTTGTCGCATCATTGTACTATTCCTCTTTATAAAAAATGATTATAATTCATGGTTTTTAGAGAATTTAGTCAACGTGGCTACTTTTAAAGGTACTACGAATGCGGGTTTCAAGAATTTGAATGTATGTTTCACTCTATTATCTGATTTGATGGACTCAAAAATGGATCTTTTTTAAATCAAAAATCTAATCTCTTGCGTATAAATTTTTCTGTATAATTTACGATAATTCTGTTTGAGACAAAATTTCTTTTTTTACAAAAAGAATCAGTATAGTGGGTTTTAGTAAGGTTTGAGTGAATCGTTCATAAAGGTTTTTGATCTACTAATTAAATCAAAAACATGGATATTTCGAATGGTCGAAAATACTAAAAGTAAGATGGTGGCACGTAATAGTAGATATTA
>LSSL01000899.1:7481-24147 GCA_001953115.1 Smittium mucronatum
AAAAAAAAAAAAAAAAAAGAATGGGTTATTAATTTAATTTTTTATTTAATGCCTCAAACACTGTTTTCTTTGTAAAAAAATCATAACTTACGAGTTTATATCAGCTTTCTTTGAAAAAATATTACAAGGGCTTACAATTCGAAACTAAAATATGGGTGCTCTCTCTTTCTGAAATTTTTTTTATAAATAGACTGGATAATAATGTTACATATTATATATTTCTAATAGCATATTTTTAATGCTCATTTTCATCATTATCGACACATAAATGGCTGTCAAAACTGATATTTATAGACTGATAGCATTATCTGTGCGTACGGGGCAATATTTCTAAGGTTTGCTCTATAAAACAAGGACATAAACCGATAAAAAGGCTAAAAAAATCAAAAATAAATCGTGAGCTTGGAATCAAAAAATGAAAATATAAAAACTGAAAAAAGTTCATAATCAATCTTTTATTTTCATTATCTATCTAACCATTGATGAATCAAGGTAAAATAAGCGTCCCAGACCCGTGTGAGCTAAGATTGGTAAAGTGAAATCCTGCTAGAAATGTTGCAATCGAAATTCGAAATCGAGCGGCATTTAACTAGTCATGAAATTATTGTAAGCTAACCCAAAACTGGGAATAGGCATTCCCGGAAATCTTAAAGAGGAAATCGGATTCCTATAAAATCTCGTCAACAAAAACTATATTTTAATTTCAAACCAATAATAATTATATTTATTCAAATTTATTACTACAGGTATTATCTGCTTACATAATTATACCCATATAAGCCTTTAAATAAACCACATTACCCTTGTTATTAACCAATAGCTCGAAAGTTTATTTTTTATTGGTAAATTAAATAAAATTTCACATTAATTAAATTCACTTTCGTTAATTAACGGTAAATGAAAAGGGAATTTTAGCGTTTAAAGAAAATTATAAGTCCATAAAATAAACAAACCAGCACTGCTCGACTGCGCTGCATATCACAGATGGTCAAGCTTAAAAACTTGGATAGCCGGCCTCATTAAGTCGCCCATCAAGGCCAGAATGGCCACCTGGGTGACCGGCAGTGCAAGATGGATAAAAAAACTTTGCGTTCAAAATTAGAAAGGTGAAACAACCATCACCATAGTCGGCAGGAAAAATAAAAATAACCGGTCTAAAATCCACCAGTGGACGGTGGACCGAAAAATCGGCGGAAAAAGAAGCTGGATGAATCTTCAGCTGCTGTACCCTGACCTGAAACTAGACCTCCAGGACATTGGGAAAATGCGAATTGGAACCTTCCGGACCGTCCAGCGACTATCAAATATAGAATTTTTAGATGAAAAATTTAAAAAATATTGACCCTTCTGCAATTTCGATGTGCCTGAAACTGTCGACCACATCTTATTAAATTCCTCTCGATGGGATAGACAGCGAAAAGAAACGATCGGCCGGTTCATACCAGCACCGATCCGATCAGACATAAAAAATCAACTTCCTAATTTCAATGAATCCCGGTTGATGATAGTTGGAAAACTCCTTGGGGGGGGAGGGGGTCTAAACAAACTATAAGTCAGCTACAAGCTGACACCGCCGATTTTAAATTTGTGTTTGAAACAGCCAAATTTCTGATTGGTATCCGCATGCCTCGAACACTTAAGCTCCAGAGTTTAAGTGATTCATCAGACCCCTTGAACCAAACCCTCGAGGTATGGAACTGCTAGATCGGCAGAGGGGAGTAGGGTGAAGATTTTTTAAAAATAGATTCACTTTTATTAATTTTTTTAAAGTAGTTTTTATAACTTTTTATTACATTTAAAATAAAATTTCCCGAAAAAAAAAAGGTTCATAAAATAAGAATTGTAACCTGAGATTCTTAATAATCGGTGATTATAATCTATCAAGTTTTTCGATTCTTAATGGATCGTTATTATTTCTTAATAACCGAGTCATATATTTATAAAAGTTATATTATTTAAAGATAGACCGATTTTGAGTTTTTTAAAATTGCTTTATTGTTTTTATATGTATTATTTGATTAGAAATTATTGGATATATGATTTAAAAAAAATTATGAAGCCCTAAAAACATTTGTATTTAAACAATATCTGTTTCGCGTCAATCGCGTTGGTGAATGTTTAAAAATCATTTAAAATAAATACACAATTTTTTTTTCTATTTGATTGCGACTTAAATTTTATAATTCGATTATTTTTTTAAATCAAAGACACTATAATTTTTTTAAGGCCCAAAATAAGACATTGATAAAAAACAACGTCTATACACTTGCATTACCGCGAAAATTTGCTGGGTATATATCGGATTTTCCATAAAAAACCAACAGTACGATTTATTTAGAATATTTATAGCTTCTATAATGATTTTTAATCAAATGTTTATATATATATATTAGAATTAAAGAAAACACCTCAGTCATCCATCCTACTTGAAGCAATGTCAGGGGGGGTCTCTCGGTTGGTAGATTGAGCCCTTTTCCCGTAGTTACGCAGCCGTTTGTCCGGCAGAGGATATTATTTTAGTTAGGATAATAGTCTTTTCTATACGAATTTTTTTTTTCATATTTTTTAGTATATTTTTTAATGACGCTATCTTACAATAAAATTGTGTGATACAAAAAAAAAGTAAATAAAACAATAATTCAGTTTCTTGAGGTTCTTATAAACTAATTTTCTATTGCTTAATAGTGTAGTTAAACGCATACATCCAAAATTTCTTACTAAAATATTTTTTCTAATATTGAAAGATACAGGGATGTCACCAAAGACTATTAGGCTCAAAGTACCGTTGCTTCAGCGACCCAAGTTGAATATTTGAGTGATGCTGATTTATATGAGCCATGAATTTATAATGGCATATCTTGGAACTCAGAATTTTTTTTTTTCATGACTGGGTTTACATCAAATAAATTTGATGAAATATACGGCGTTTGTAAAAAAGATATTATAAAATAAGAAATGAGAAGAGGGAGAAAGTCCAAATTTTCATCTAAAGACGAATTTCTGATTTTCCTAACTTACATTCGCCATTATCTCAAGCTTAAAAAATTGGAAGAGATTTTAACGCATCTCCTACCTCAATCTGTACAATGGTTAATTGTAACGCTTATATTATCGAAGAACCGCTGTTAAAAAACACCTCATCCCTATTAAGAAGAGCGCTCATATGTCTAAACCATTTTTTTAAGAAATAATATAGATATAGCTCTACTAATAAATTGTACGGTTTTTTTCATTAATATATCAACAATTTATTTTAGATGAGTAAAACTCTTCCATTATGGGAAAAATTACAGATAATTTTTGAAGCTCAAAATAGCTGTTATACCTGACGGCAGGTACGGTTTTACAAGCCCTGTTTTTGGGGGTTCTGTAAACGATATTTCATTTTCTAAAAAGATGGAAAATACTTACCTTGAATTTCTTAAAAAGGAACTAGATGATTATAAAATACGTGATAGTGGAAATTTTAGTGGTTGGTCTATAATTTCAGACAAGGGATATTTTGGTTTGGATAAAAAATTCAGAAGATTTATACCCAAAAAAAAATGAAATTACTGATTATAGATCTTCACAGATATCCAGCTCTTATTTTACCCAAGGATAAGAAAAATTAAATTGCTTATAAACAACATTGAAAAATACAGAAAAGTATTGTATTCAAGTGACAGAATAATAGTAGAATTCTTTTTTTTGGTAGATTGAAATCTTTTTTAAAAATCACTAGAGATACGTTTAGGGGGATATGTAGACTATATAAACCATTAAGCACATATATATAACAATTAAAAACTTTAACATAACACAGTCTCCAATTATATTGGACTAAGTACGCTTTTATGATACGATAAGAGCTAATAATCAGGAGCTGGTAAGAAAAAAGATGGAAAAAAGAATCAGGGACAAAACTAACAGAAAGATATTCAAGTATTTTCTGGAATAATCCTTCGATAAACTTTCTATCTAGTCTAATTTTTTAGATAATCAAAGAATGAATAATTTTGGAAAAAGATGTGCGACTTTTGAGCCAGAAATTAGTGTTTCAGATTATTATATATAGTAAAAACTATTAAAAATTTCTTGAATTTTTTTTTTTATTTATAGCTTTTATAGCCCTTATATCAGGAATTTCATAAACTTATACGTTCTATATTTGAATATTATTAGATAAAACCACCAATATAATTTGAATTTGAATTTTTCGAGAAATTTTTTGAGTATAAAAATGGGATTTGAATTTATTTTAAGTGAACCTCTCTTTCTTCTCCAACGAATATCCGCTAAATCAAATTGATCAAGTAAGCAAATTTAATTTATACATTTCTGCCAATATTTTTCAACATTTTGTTTATTTAAATTTTTTTTCAAAAAAAAATTTAAATTTATAACATGATTGGCCGAATAAAAAAACAATGATAACTAAAAAATAGAAGAATGAAAATGCATGATTCCTTTGTTGAATTTAATTGCAAAAAAAAATCAGTAAAACTAAAGTAAAAAAAGCTTCCAAATAAATCTGAATAAGACATTTTTTAAAGAAAATTTTTACAGGATTTAACTTGATTTTTTAAATTTTTTTGTATCAATATCAATATCAATATTTAATTTTAGTATAACACGCTTGTAAGATGAATAAATATTGAAAAATCTTTTATTTATAAAAATATAACTAAATTTTAATATATCCCGGATTTGTAATTAATACTTTATACTTTTACTTAGAATTTTCCCCTTAGTGCGGGAAATAGTCGATGTAGGTTGTATAATTATAAAATATGTTAAATTTTCCTCTAAGCTTTAGCAGTTATATATATATATATATATAATTGGATAATTTTTTTCTAAAATTTTAAAGGTTAGTTTTTTTTGCTATAAATGTGACTTTTAATAATATTTAGATATAATTATCCCATACTTTGATTCAGAAATTCTCTGAAACTATGGTAATATTAATCAGGAAGATGTAAGTATAAATAATTGCATTTAAAAAATACTAATTAAAGTAAATATAATTATTATTCGCCTTGGAACTAATAGAGATAAAACGAAAAAATAATTTTGGCTTTAGAAACAACTTGAAATCAAGTTTTAGCAAAATGATACATTTAAATGGCTTTAATTTAGACGATTAATAAAAGCTTAGTTATCTATAATATAAGATGTTTTGATAAAATAAATGGATTTTTTTTTTGTTAATATGATTTCTGAGTTTAATTTTAAAGTATCCCTAATTAATATTACCTTTGTGATACTTAAATACTACGCCTAAAATAAATTTGTATTTTTTATATAAAAAATGCAGCTCCATTAATATTCTACATTTAAAACGTAAATTTTATTATGAAAAAACTCATAGTTATATAAGCTTACTCAATTAATATTCTCAATTTTTTTTTACTTTGTAAAATTTCTATTAAGCTAAAATAACACCCCCCCCCCCCATATATATCTATTGATAGCCTAACTTTAGCCGAATAATAATAATTGATTAGTAAGCCATATTATATTATAAATTTTTTAGCCATTAGATGTTATTTATGGTGAAATTCCAAGTAAAAAAGTGATAAAATATATTCTAATTACTTTCTACACATTTTAAGTTTTTATAATTCGTCGTAAAATGTTTAATTTTGGACGCATTAAGTCTTTTAAAGAAAAAAATTTAAATTTTGTTGTGTATTTAAAAGTTTTATATTATATGGATGGAACTTTTTATATAAATAGAAAGTATAATATTTAAACTGGGAATTATATAGAATCAAATCGGTTAATGGTCTTCTTCCATACGTTTATGGGGGGGGGGTGATTATAATAACATTTAAAAGCATGAAAAACACAAAAAAAAAGATTTATACCTTATTTAATATAATAAAATAAAGAAATGTGAGTTTTATAAACCAATGAATTTTATTTAAACAATAAAAATTTATTATAATAGATATATTTAACTTTATTAAAATTTGAAAAAAAAATAGATTGAAAGCAGGATAGGGAGAGGGAAGACTACTTACTTAAAAAATATTATTGGATTTTTTGTCATATTTCTTCTGAATTTTTTTTCGTTCTTTTTTGTCCTAACTGCTGCTTTAAAAAATATAAAAAAGATACAATTTATCATTTCTATAATATTTTTCCTTTAAATAACGCTTTCAAATTAATATGCTGTTGTTATTTTTTTTAAGAAATAGTGAACTATTAATAAATCAGGATTTCATCTAATAATAAATAATTAAATTAAAATTTTCAAATAAATAAGATTAAAGTATCCATTATTATTGGTGTTTCTTGAAGGTGATATTGATTAATAAATTTAGGACAATTTAATAACAGAATCTTCTTTTAAATTACTAATAAAGGAACTGCTTAATGAGAATATTTAACTCTTAACTTATAAATTAATTAATAGAGTTTTTTTTAAAAAATAAAACCACAAAAAATTCCTATTAATTTTTTTATCTAATAACAGGCCACTAATTTTAAAATTTGTTGAGAGTTATGAAAAAGTTATTAATATTAATAAAAAAAATCCCTCAAGTCAATACAACTTGAGGGATATATATTTTTAATATATTAATTGTTTATATCAAGATTTAATTTTCTTTTTTGGCTACCAATAAATATATGAGAGCATTAAGTATATAATACTTCTAATCAATAAATCGATTTGGAATAACCTTGGTAAAACTGGAGCAAAAAATGTACCTGAAATATAACCAAAAATAAAATATGGTATTCGAAAGGCAATAATTATATTTAAAACCTCTTTATTTACGGAATTTTTCATATTTTACATTGATTAATCTTCAATATCAGTTGATATAAATATTAAAATATATCAAAAAAACCATAAAAATAACTAATGATCCGAATTTAAATGAAAAAATAGGATATTTTGTGGAAGATATTATCCAATCTTCTGGTAAAAAAATATATTAAAAAAAAATCTTAAGTTTCTAATATTAAAAAATGCTTAGGTCTTTCAATAAGATGCCCTCATATTCGGTATATATAAAGGAAAAAGTCTCCAAAAAATGCGAATACCGATATGATGGTGGCGCATTTAAGCCAAATCTTAAATAAAAAAGAAGGTAAGCCTAGAAAAATAAAACTAGATTAACGTTTTTAAGTTAAATACACTGATGAAACCTAACCAAATGAAAGTATATATTACGAGATCAAAGAACAGTACGATTGGTTTTCGCAGTTTTGATTTATTTAAAATTTATTTTAACGATTACGGATATGAATATGAATAAATTGACCACTAATAAAAATTTAAATTTAAAAAACCCCAAATAAAATAAAATGAAAAAATATAAACTGTTGAAATTCTACATACAAGAGCTAAAAAAATCATTAATTTAGAATTTAATATATAAATCCTTCTATATGGGTGAGTATTTTGATATAAAAAATATATAATATAATAAAAAATGGAGAAGTTTGATTATGTCGTATTCCTACTCAAAAATCAAACCTATTCAAAGGTGAAATATAAACAAATATATAATATTAAATTATTCTGGAAAAAAAATAACAAATTTTGATACGTAAATTCCATTGGTTCAAAAAATATTAATATGAACTTTTCAAACAATGAATTGCGTATATCTGATACCAATAAATACAAATCTAAACTAGATGCTCCAAATATTTCGAATAATAATCAGCTCTTAATAATTAAGTTTAGTTTATAGGAATTATGAAAATACAAAAAAAAAATCTTAATATATATCTATTATCTTCTCAACCTGATATATTGGTTTTATAAAATACCTTTTTGATAAAAAAACCTATATAAATATAATATCTATGGCTAAAATTACATTGATTCAAAGGCTAATATTTCAAAAGGTGGTACTGGTATATTATTAATAGTGAAAAAAAAACTTGGTTCAAATTATTGTAAATATAAATCATTCCAAACCTGGATTTCAGACATTTTCTTGGAGGGTAAAAATTAAATTTAAAATATTTACGTCACTTTGGTGATTAATTTTTACATTCCAAGCGTCAGGAAAAGACGAAAAAAATTAGGAAAAAATAATTGGGTTCATTAAAAAAACAAAAAACATATCATTTTTGGAGATCTGGATTTTAATGTTCCTAGGATAGCCCAATTCATTTCTTAACTAGGAATTGACCACCATAAAACAAAATTAACGAGTTATACTGGCTCTAGATACAATAAAAAATAAATTCGTAGAATTTTTGTCTATATTTTTTACTCATGGCTTAGTTTTAAATAAAATTTTTGCAATTCAAATAAAAAAACAGTCCTATCAGATCATATGTCAATTAATTCTGATTTGAATTTTAACTCGCTCGAAATTGCGGCCAAAATAACGAAAATAGACACCAATTGAATTGTATTTTATAAAGACTGATTAATAAACAGCAAAAATAATTAACGTGTTGATTATCATTATGTTGCTCTAAATGAACTCTAAAAAAGCCTTATTGATATTTTATAGGAATATTTAAATTTCCTTTGTGTAACGCGAATGATCTAGAGGTTTTTTTTCAAAGTCTCCGTCAAAAAATGAAAATTTGGAATAAAAAAATTGCCGTAATAACTTTGGTGATTTTATAATCGATAAAATATATAAGCTATATCGATTATCAATTAAAAACAATTCATCAAGTGCTGTTACATCTGATAAAAATTTTCAATTTAAAAAAATAAAAAGCCTAATTTTTATAATTTAGACTTGAGTGAATGTAGCAATAATAATATTGATAATGGCTGCGGATGTGGCTGTGGCTCTAAATGTGTAAACAGAACATTTACACAGACTGTAGCTATTTCTCTGAGCATGATGATAACATATCTTGTAGTCAACTTAACGCTGATCCAATATATAGAATCTAAAAAAGATATGGTGTTTCGAAGTGATATAAAAATTAGCTCCGCAAATTATTAAAATTAGAAAAAAGCCAAAAAATATATGTTCAATGTAAGAATAGATAGAAATGATGATATCTATGGATTTTATGGATTTTATTTTCAGTGCCATAAAAATGATATATTAAGATAGATATAAAAAATCATGCGTTTTGATTAATTATAGCATTTTAAAAGCTACTATTTAAAATAATAATAAATAAAGTAGCTCCAATTAGCAAAAAAATATTAAATCTCAGTAATAAAATAAATAGATTTAAAAAAAGAGAAAAAAATTAAGAGCGCAAGTTCAAAACCAAAGAATAAATGAAATATTCTACAAAAAGGAATAAAAAATATTTGAATATTTAATGAAAAAAATTCGGAAATTTCAGAAATTTCTACAGAAGCTAAAAAAATCAAGATCTTTTTAAAATAAGTTCTTTCAATATATGATAAAGCCATCTGTTGTCATATTAGTGCTATATAAATTAACAAAAATAATGGGAAATATTAGATATTACATCTTTAACTCAATAAAATGTCTATCCTTTCTGAAAAGTGGCTTTTAGGTATCCTTAATACTATAAAATTTCTTTATATAATACATATTAAATGATTTTAATAGTATCTTAATTTCTTTGTTAACTTTTGAACTATCTAAGAGGACTTTTTAAGTCCATGTACCTACATTGCGACGTAAGAATTCGATTTTCTGTTTTATTTTAACGGACATTAATTATTATTTGAGTAAAATTAATTTAATATGGCTGTATAAAATTTTTGATGTTGATATTAAAGTTTAAGAATATATATTAACGGAAAATATAAATATTTGTGATATTTTTTTAAAAAAAAATTGAAACTTTGATAATCATCAAAATAAAACATATAAAAATCTTTCAAATGCCTATTTTTTTGTTATAATCACAATAATTACGGGATTATAAAGATCTATACCATTTAATTCCGGTCGAAATTGATAAAATTAACCATAAGTATCTAATATATGTAATAATACTGAGATGGTACGAGTTAGGAGCTATATATGGATACGAAATGATTTTTAGAGTGCCGTTTTACCACTTTAAAATCATTTAAATAACTCGCGGCTACTTAAATTACTATTTATTTTCAGTGAAATATATAAGTATTAAAAACATTGTTTTTTAAAAAAATAAATAGAGAAGCCAAAATAAAAAATATATGCTTAAAAAATAAAAAGCTCTAATAAAAAGTTCAAAGGTAGACTTCAGGAAAGAAGTTTTCTTGAAAAATCAAGCTATATAAATTTAAATTTTTTCGCTCTTTTTTGAATCTAAGTTGTAAAATTGATTGTTAATTTTTTAAACACGACCTTTCGTATGAAGCGGTCAGTGTAAAAAATGAATCTTTAAGCCAAAAAAAAAAACAGCTATTGAAACTTAATGTGGTTGAAACTGCTGATCACGCTATACTTAGCTACACGCGATGCAATAAATATTTTAATGAAAAAATCTTCCGATTTTAAATTGGAAAATCGTGCCTAACTATAAATAATAATTTTATATTCAAAGTTAATAAATGATAATTTATTTGGTGAAAAAATTGGCGAGGGAGGGTGGTTTATATTTTTTTTAACAAAGTCACAATCTGAAGCTACTGGAGATAAATTTAACTTTAAATATATAAATATTTTATTGTAAGCAGCGTACACATAATAATATTATGGCTTCAGGGTTTAATTTTTTAATAAAACTATAAAAAAAATACCCACAAATTATAGAAAGTCCAGAATGAAAGTTCGAAATTTAATAGTGTATTTTTTGAATTTTTTTCATATTTTTTTAAATAATTTATAAATCAAACTTTATAAAATAACCCCCCCCCCCCCATCCTCCCAAGTAAAAAATGATTTTGGAACATATCATATATTTATTAACCATCGAATTTATTTAACTAGAATTATTATTTTAAAAATAATAAATTTTTTCTTGCAATAATTTTTTTTACTTCTTCTGCGGAGTTTATCCAAATTTAAGCTAAATTGGAATAATATGAAACATTATTTAACTTATTAGTATAATTAATCTATTTAAAATTTATCATTATTCAAATTCACCATAAAGGCAACTTATAATCGCACATACGCAACAAATATCATCAAATAAAAATATTAATGTTGAATTATTCGCCGTATTTTATCTACTGTAAAACATGAATAGTTTTTTTTAGTGATTTCTAGATAAAAGAATATTTAATAATTATTATTGAAATACATAATTAATTTATTCTATAATTTATATATTTAAATTAAAGATTATATCGTCACAGCTGTTATATAATAGAAAAATTGTGATGTTTTAGGTCTAATCGGTCAAAATAATAATAATAATAATAATAATAATAATTTTGAATTTATTTTTGACTCTTTAATAATCAGAATTTTTAAATTTCTTAAAATTTTAAATATTATTAAAAAAAATTTATTTTAATTAATTATTATTTTAGGCACGAAGTTATTATAATATAATTTCCGTATAAATTTTGATCATTTAACGTAAAATCAAACCATATAGGTGTATTTATATTTTTTTAGATATTAAAAATAATCCAGATCTTGTTGAGACATAACTAAAAATACTTACTCCAGTTTTTATAAGTTAATCTTATTATTTTTTTTAAAAAATTGAATATCAATTTTATTTGATTAATAAAAGACGAATTTAATTATCAAATAAAACACTCCAAGGTCAAAAATAAAGAAACTCACAATTTTAATATTTTTATAAGGGTCTTAAAAATTCAAAAAATGCTTATAGAAATTAAATTTTTTACTATTAACGGGGTGTATTGGAATAATATATATACGTATATCGTAGTTAAAATGTTAAAGCTATTATTTTTATTAAAAAAAACAAATATGTATTTGATCTTGTGTAATTAATATTTTGTGAAGCTTGAAATGAAATTAGTGTAAAATTTTAAATAAAAATTAATGTAATAAGGATTTTTTTTTCATGAGGCTTTTATAGATTTTTAAATTATTTGAAAAATATATAATTATACGTGAAAATAGTTAAATTAGACAAGTTTAAGGGGAAGTAGTTCTTGGTTATTATTTTATTACTAAGGATAATTAAATAATAATAATATCTCTGTCTTTTTATAATAAAATAATTCTGTACCATAACCTTAATAATATTTCTAAATTTTAACTAAAGTTAATAATATAATATCAATAAAACCCCAAGGAATTAATTTTTAAATTTAACATATGATTTTCTTAAATTTAAACAGAACCCCTATGGGGTTTTCATTTAGAGTAATAATTATTTTAGAAAAAAATTAGGAGCATTTTATAATTTCTGTTGTATTTTTTTTTTCGAAACAATATATATTTGTTTATATAACGGAATGGATAGCTAAAATAAAAGAAAAAGTGTTTAACTTTTCTACTTGGAAACAGTAATTTGAACAATAAAAAGTTAAATATTCGATATTTTTCTGTAATTAAATTTTTATATAATACTTAATTTGTAATAGTTTAGAATATTAATAATCTTTTTAAACTAGATAAAATTTATTTTTACGAATAATTAATAAAGATAAAAGACTATTTAAAAGTGATTAAAAGGTATTTTTAAAAATCTATTAATTTAACATAATCAATCTGATAGTTTAAAATATCAAAATATTCTTTAAAACGATTTTTTTGAAAAAAATATAATTTTAAATTTTATTTAACTTTAACAAAAAAAAATATATGTTAAATGTTAAATGTGAATTGGGAATATCTTTTATGTTTAAATTTATAAAAAAAATTGATTGTATTATCAGAATTTGTCAATGAAAATTGCAGAAAAAAAAGAGTTAACTTTGTATTCGATTTAATTATTTAAAAAATCGTAAAAAATCGTAAAAAATCAAACCTTTCGTTGTTTAGAAATATTGATTTATAAATATTTTAGCGAAAATAGCTAAATTTTCAGAAAAAAAACTCGTTATTCACAAATAATGCATATTTAAATATTTTTTATTTTATAACAAACACAGTTAAACCACATTTATATTTATTAGGTGGAGGGGGGGGGGTTCCCATTTTTTCACAAAATTAATTGCGAATGATTATGAATATTTATTAAAAAAAATTCAGTAAAACTAATCTAATTTAAAGCTTTAATATGTGTTTCTGATACAATCGGTTTCGTCTTTATTCTATACCTCGGGAGTTTTTAGATAATATTTATATTTTAGTTAGTATATAAGACATAAATTAATGCTCTGCTAATTTACTAATAATCTTATGCAGTAAAATTTTCAAAAAAATTCTTGCATTTATTTAATCTAGTATGAAATTTATTTTTTATTAATTTCAAGGTATACTTTGATACCATCATTTTTATTTTAAATAGAGGATTATAGCCGCAAAGAGAAATAAAGACATTTCCGAAACCAAGATAAATATTACCAAAACAATTTTTTTTGAAAAAATGAAAACATAATCTGATTTTGAATATCGAGGAAGAGCCTATTTTATAGAAAGTTAGATTGTTTTTATTGATAAATATAAATATAAATGAATTTAAAAATAACATTTTTCTAACAGGTAAACATGAGATAATATATGCCAGTTTTAAAATGTATTTGTGGCAGAAAAATATTTCGAGTAGTAAAACTAATACTGAGTGAGGGTATAACCAATTAGCTATTAATGGAGTGAATTTTTTTTTAAAAAAAAGTTTTTTTAAAATAATTCGAAAAAAAGCAGGTATTTGTATTATTAAAAGGTTTTATTGGATTTAATATTAATTTAAATGCGAAACTGATTTTTTGGAAACCCCTTTTTTTTACAAAAAACTAAAAAATTGTATAATAAAGATTTTGCACAATGAGTTTTTTGTATACTGAAACATTAAAAAAAAATTAACTCACAGCAATGGCTTAATTTTTTGAGAATTTTTTAAACTCGAAAATTAAAATTAAAAATCGGTTTTTAAGGATGGAAGTTTTCCACCGACTTTTAACACGCTAATTTTTTTTTATTAACTAGAGGATGATCTTGGGTTTATTTAGGCACATAAAATGATGATTCAAGAATTAGGTAATTTCCCTGAAGAAAGGCTGATATTAACCACTAAATATAAAAACATATACCAAAGTATAAATTAATCCGATAAATAAGGATTTTTTATCCTTTATGGTGCCATTGTGTGAATGTTTTCGAAAAGTGTACTATAAAATGATTTTTATCAGGGTTGGGATTTTGGTGATAAATAAAGAAAAGGTCAAACCCGGATTAGGTATTTATTTTTAATCAAATGGGGTTTTGTAATTATTCAATAGATTTGAAAATATCTTGATTTAAAGGAAGTAGTTTGTTGATGGTGGTATATAGGGTCACGATTCATTTTACGATGGTTTTATTTAGTAATGGATTTTTTTTCTTGGTTCTAATATACAATTAAAAAAAAAAAGAATAGTGATCTTTAGTCAGGTATAAAATAATGACATTTGTAATTTTTTTCATAAGGTATTAAATATATATAATGGGAGGAAAGAGAATGTATACAAAGCGCAGATAATTTTTCTTTACAGATCTTCTACACTCAAACACTTTTTTCCTTTCTAGGGCTTGGATATCTAATTATTTATACTTTTAATTTTAAAAATTTGATATGGTATTTAAATGACTGATAAAAGTGTAACTAAAAGAAAAAAAAGATACATAAATATAACGAGATCTGCTCCTTGGTATACAAGGAGTTTAAGGAAATGTGTGGAAAGGATACGTTTTTTGCGCTTTTTTTTAGAAAAAAAGCAGAACTAGTCGTTTAAACCTCTAAAGATTGGTTTTTTTCATTCTATATTAAGAATGATGTAATTTTTATTATTAATATATATACAGGCCATTTTTTTTAAAAAAAGAGGTACATTTTGCTCAGTGAAAAAGTACACAAACCCAATCTCAGGTATTTTGAAGGTAGAAATATAACTGCGATATGGGATAATGTATACATATATAGTGGGCTAAAAAGTGGTGACGGAAGAAATCTGTAAATAAAATATTAGTAAGATAGAGCCAGAGTATGTATATAATTGATATGTATTCAACTTGGGATAGTATAGTGAAAGTAAGTGATTTGAGATGTTTTGGGCTGTTTTGGGCTGTCAAAATTTAATAGTGTAATAGGTACTATAAAAGAAAACATGGCTATCGGAACAAATAAACGATGAAAAATAGATGAAATTTTTTAAATGAGTCAGCCTGAATAAGCCAATTTATTTCGGGGAAGAAGCTTGGTGCATTGAATAGATGAGGGGGGAGTGGTTAGAGATTAAGACCGATATTAGCAAACTCTGAAAAAAGAAAAGGGAGGTGAAATGAATAAGCAGAGAAATTAATGGTGATTTGGGAAAGGGGAAGAGTGTAAGAAACCGACACAATTTATTACTCAAAATAATGTGGATGTAATATATCGTATGTAAAAACGTTGTATACAGTTTCCAATGTGTGATACAGCAGAAATTGAATACAGTAGAAAAGATGATTTACGAACAATTTTCAGCATAAATCGCCAATCAGTGATAAAGAAAGAAATAAAGATAATCAGGTGGATAAATAGAAATGGAAATGAGGACAGATGCGAGGAGATTTAAAAGTGAATGTTTTGTCTTTTAGAGTAGTAGTAGTAGTCTAAATTGGCAGATGGGGAGGAATTAGCGCTTCGGATAAATGTCAATCGGATTTCATAAGTTGTTGCTGAGACTGAGCCAAATGCCTAATTGGATGGAGTGGGATGAGATGGGATAGATCCTGCAATTCTATTGAACGTTCTCTTAGCTAAAAATGCAACAAGGCGTAATGTAGTAATCAGCCAATAAATGTACAATGTGCCGACATTATGCTTTTTCCAGCTTTTGGAAAATAATAGAAAAAGAATAGCCAGTGTCGATTGGCAGGGTCTAAAGAGCTGCAGGTATAAATTGATTAATTTTTTAATCGAAATATCTTTAAAAGGTAGATTTATCAGCAAAAAAGGGAATGTGATGGCTGGGATTGGTAATGGATTGTAGATTATTGGGCGGTTTGGAGAGAAGGAACGAGTTGGAGAAGCGGGAGGGGAGGGGGTTGTTGTTGAGGCTTTCTTGGAGAGAATGGTAAGGGGGGTGGCAAGGGGGAGAGGGAGACATCGTGCAGCCAACTCTCCAAACTCTTCTCCCCCGTCACCTCAACTCTCGTCCTCACCCTCACCCTCTCCCTCAATTCTCGCCCTCACCCTCACCCTCAACTCTCGCCCTCAAACCTCATCATCACTCCTCACCCAATCGACTTGATTGATGAGATGGATTCAATTAATGGGCTGCATTTGCAGCTAAAATATACGCAATTTTACTAATAGGAAAAACAAAAAGTAAATAGAATTTCCAGATCTCCGACTTTCTTCATTAAAAGGAGACGGATTGTGGAAAAGGCATCGAGCGTATCGAGTTTTTTAATCATCGCTATTTTTTCCCAAGAAAAAAACAGTAGAAAAGCGAGTTTTGCACTGTCATCCGAATATATCCACAGTTCCCGCAACTTCCCTGCCCAGATTGTTGCTGATTGTTAGTTTTATCTATTTTCCGTTCGCTAGGTAAGAAGAAGAGCGTAGTTTCTTGCTTGTTTTCAGCCAGGTTTAGAAGCAACATAACGTATATCCCTGATATTGAGACGTTTTATGAGTTTAAAAATATGGGTTTCACTCACTCTTTATTGTTTCTGTTTATATGCCCTCTTGATTTGTAGGAGTACCCCCCCCCCCC
>LSSL01000904.1:0-20441 GCA_001953115.1 Smittium mucronatum
CGTTCGACAGTCAGACGGATCTCAGCGTCTAACAGCTATTTGTAGGAAAGCCATGTCGATCAATCCCACGTTTGGGTAGGAGCCTAATTTTATTAATCCTGTTAGAAGTAGGCTCTGACTAGGAGCTCAGTAGATTCAGTGAACTATTTTTCATTGACAAAGAGCTTAATTCATGACTGCACGTAACCTCAGTCATCCAGCCTACTTGAAGCAATGCCAGGGGGGGTCTTTCGGTTGGTAGATTGAACCCTTTTCCCGTAGGTACGCAGCCGGTAGTCCGGCAGAGGAGCTTATTGTAGTTAGGATAATAGTCTTTTCTATACGTCTTTTTCTTTTTTTCAAATTTTTTTAGTATATTTTTTAATGATTTTATCTTACAATAAAATTCCGTGATAAAAAAAAAAAAAAGATACATTATTATAATTATAAGATGGTATAAAGCCCAATTACAGGATTAATGGAAAATATAGCCTATTATTTGAATCTTCAGTTTTAACAAATGAAAAATAAATATCCAGTGAAATTAAGCTTTAACTCTTTCAGATTCCAAAATTTTGCCTTACTATCATTATTGAAAATTAGATATTTCAATTTGCTAAATTTTTTTAATAAATCTAATAATCTATAATAATAATTTTTTAATGGTAGATCTAAATAAAGGTTTATTAAATTTCTGTACTTTTAACCCTGAAATTGTTAAATAAACAAAAATAAAGCTTTTAGAATATATCGGCTCTTAAATAATGACAAGATAGTTTATATCAATTTTTAACCCTTTTAAGTGCAGGGGGTACAAAAATGGCATGAACTTTTTATCCAATATTTTCATTTAAAAATGATATTTTTACACTATTGGTTAGATTAAGAAATCTAGTCAATTTAATTAGTTAATATGAATTAATGGGAGTGGGGTAAAATTTTGGATCCGGAAAAGTCTAAAAAAAACACCATGTTTTTGTTAAAGTTGGTTAAATTGAGTGCTAATTTTTTATTTTTTTATTATGAAAATACGAATAATGAGCAGTTATTGGAAAAAAAATGTTTACTCATTTTCAAAAAAAAAATTAGTCGAAAAACTACTCAAAAATATGTGTGTGTTAATTGGATAAATCCATATATTAGTCGAAAATGATTTAAATGGACCGAAAATGGTTAATTAAAGTTATAAATTGCTAAAAACAGTGAGTTCGGGCTTATATCAGTCTAAATTTACTATTTATAACTATTTTACATGATGAGAATTCGAATTTCATTTGAAAATTTCCCCATTGAAAATTACATTTATTAGGCTCATAATTTATTAATTTTCATTAATAATATATATTTTTTGATTTATCGCGTTTAAATATAAAACTGAAACAGGATTATATTTCTTTCCTTAAATGATTAAGGGCTTACTATCAGAAAATATTGAGTGAATTAAAAAAAACATAGCACTTCAGCTTACTAACTAATATTTGGTAGGCTTTCAACAGATATTTTTGTTCTCTCATTTTTTTACCAGTATTTTATTATTTAAAGACAAACCGATTGTATTCTTAATTAAGATTTTTTTTAAATTAATTGGCTCTAATCATTCATTTCCCATATTTATAAAATATTATTTATACCAGATATAAGGCATTTCATTAATAATCCCATTATCCATAAAAAGAGATATTGAAGATTTTCTTCTTAAACGTCTTATGTGTCTTAGAATCTGCCATTTATTCTAAAACTGGGGACATTTCATTACAATTTTTTTTGGAATTTTTGACCATTTTAAAACGATTTCTTTTTTAATCTGAATTTTTATTTGAATAAAATTTTAATTTTTTAGCCCTTTCAGGGATGGGTGATCAAAAACAGCTTCAAATTAAATTCAGCGAAAGTCAATACTGCCAATAAATCGCACCTTTACGAAATTATAAGAAATTGTAATAGCATCTATAAAATGCGTTTATAATGGTGTATTACAAATAAAAAAAGTGATGACCAATTAAAAGCTGACGCAGAAACAGAATTATAAAAAATTAATTAAATTTATTAATTAAATTCTGAAAATCGCATTGGTAAATTTGAATTTAGAAAATGGAAAATTAACCTTGCAGAAAAAATAAATTTGTAGCTTAAATGCTAAAAAATGTACTATCTGTCCAGAAAATTTCATTTTTAGTTTTGTTTATTTGTTTATTTGTTTATAATTGGTTATTTTTGGCTAATAAAATACCAAAATAATCCTGCTTTAAATTGCAGGTGTAAAAAAAGGAACTTTCTGTTCAAAAACTATCATTTTTCTATGGTTAACTAATAAAAACTGAAAAAAGTTAGCTTCTTGATACATAAATAAGTATTTTGATACAAATTTAATAAATTGATAGAAAATTGATAAAAATAGCCATTAACTGGATAAAAAATTGAACAATTTAATAAAATTACATTCTTTTTTTTATAATTGGAAAATTTTAATTTTGTTTTTTCATGATTGTAAAAAAGAAAAATCCATTTATTCTACAAGAAAATAAAAGTTTTCGAATCCGATATGAGATTAAATAAAAATAAAACTTGGATCGGTTTTAAAAACGAATCCCGAAACAATTAAAATTTGCCTAATAGAAAAAAATTTAGTCTTTTTTTATATTTAAATATCTAGCTTTGTATCAGTAATCCTGGGTATTTGTCAAATTTGTATTTAATTATGATTTTTGTATTCAGATACTTAATTTTGTATTATTGCCACCCTTGAACCAATGCCCAGTGGGTATGGAGCAGCTAGAGCGACAGATGGGAGTGGGATGAAAATTTTGATTAATTTTTTCCTTTTATTGTATTTTTATTTTAGTTTTTTTCTAGTATTTAAATATTATATATAAAATTCCCTTTAAAAAAAAAATAAATAGTATTATTGCCATTATATTTTGTATCAGAATATTATCAACCATTTTTCTATTGATTTATTTGTTTTACATGGTTTTTCATAGTAATAGACCCTTTTTTTAGATTTTCGGGGTTATTTCTCTAATGAAAATATAAAAAGCGATATTATTGCACTGAATAACTGTTTATACCAATCAAAAAAAAACTTATAAAACCTAAGAACAATAATATTTTAACCAATAATGACATATATCAATGCTTATAAGTTAAAGTGAATTATTTGTTATAAGAATGACCCCACAGGTCCAGAAAAAAAGGTCGATTGGAATGAAAAATAGTTTTTATTGAAATTAAAAAAAGTTATTATTGAAATTAAAACCCATGTAATTCTATTATTTTTGATTAATAAAGCAATACAGATCTGAATTTTTGTAGCTTAAATGTAAAAAAACTCACTTATTGTCCAGAAAATGTCGTTTTATTCTTAATTCATTTGTTTGGAATCGATTATTTTTGGCTAATAAAACATTAAAATAACCAATGCTTATATTATAGATGTTAAAAAATTGTTTATTTTACGGAAAGAGTCGTTTTTATCTTTATTTATTTAATTTCGGGAAACTTATTGATATATAATTGGACTATGGCAACATATCATATTTTATAACATGCCTTGCGCATTTCAAAAAAATTCATGTTAAAACTTGGCGCCTGAAAAGATTAAAAATCAAATCTACTTCATCAATATATTTTTACAAAATTTCGTAATAAATTAATGATTCCAATTTATGAAATTGCTTAAACTAATTCTATTTTTTCAATCTCCCCAAAAAACTAATAGGTGAGTTTCCGGTCTCAAATAGAGCCTTCCAATTTTCCAGCTTTTACCCTTTAGCCTTTTTAAAACAGCATATAAAAATACGCTATAAAAATAAGCTTGTGGCATTCAGCGAATAAAAAATCATAGTTTAAACCTGAAATATCAAATATAAATTCAATTTTTTCCTTTCACTTTTTCGGGTCGGTAAACAAAATTAACCTATATTACTTGTCGTTTCCCTTTTTTTTGATTGTTTTATAATCTTTTATTTTAAAACTTATTAATACTAAATAAATATTGAACTAATGTTTGCTTCCTTATGAATGCATCCGTTTTTTAGGTGGGAATACTTTCACATTTTATTTATTTTCCATTAAGGGAAAATCTGTAATATAAAAAAATAATAGATTAAGTAAAATTTGATTATACACGCATAATTATGGCTTCTCTTATTCTTTTGGATAGATTCCTGTAAATATTTTTGGATCGCCATAGAAATAAATGAAGATATACTGGTGTGTAGCTCATATTAACCTATGCCATAACATAATCTAGAGCTAGCTTTTTGCTCGCCACAACTCTCCACTGCCCAAAGACTAAGCTTCTATTATCTATTCGAGCTCGACCAGTCTCAATGCATGTATAATAGATTCCTTTCCTTTATCAGAAAGAATTCGTTACATATTACTCTATCTTTTCCTAACTATTATTTAATGGCTTTTGTATCTCCTAGTAAGTATAATTGGTGATTTTCTTTTCTTTATTAAACCTCCATTTAATAGCATTAACAACCCGTTTTTTAAAGAAAGTATTAAATTTTTAATATCTTTTCTTTCTCTTTCAATTCCAAATCGATAGGCAGTTAGATTAAACGATTCTATCGCTGATCTTCTTGGGAATTAATCTTGTGATATTCTTCGTTTCTCATACCTTTTAACTTCGACTCGATTCCGAACAGAAAAAAATATGATGAGTAGCCTGTGCGTTAATGAGTTCTTTTTCTTAAAGCTAACAACTTTCCATCGATATAGTTATCCCACAGGTTGATGCTGTTTATTGTTCTTTTTGATATCGAGAAAAATAGGATAACGTTTAATTTCTCCACCGCACCTGCTCATTCCTTTCGGTAAGCCGGAAGTAAGTTAACTTTTTTTTTCTAGACAAAACTCGCTAAATTTTATTGATGTGAAGCATAATTCGCGATCGAAAGTAACTGAATATATAATGCCAAAAATCGAAAAATCTTTCCAAAAGACCTCAACTGCGGACATGGAGGTTTTATCAGGATTATTCTCAGCTTATGGAAACCCGGTGAGTGTTTCTATAATTGTAACTATAAAACTGTTATTTTTTTATGACTCTGGTAATGGGTCCAAATATTATATTGCCCAAATTTTAAATATAGATATCAGTTTAGATTTTCTTGATCTGTACAAAGGAATATGTTCTGCGAATTTCTGAAAGCGTTGACAACTTTTAATTTAATTTTGTATCTCTAAACAACTTCGCCCTCCAGTACCTGGATCTTATATATGGCCACACAGATCCAGATGCATATTGTCACATTCCGTAGTTTACTTTGTCAAAAACTTTATATATTTCATCTATAGTTTCTAATACCTCATATAATTGATCTTTTTTTTTGTATAAATTCTCTTTAATAATAAAAAAAAACTTTGTTTTAATTTTAGGGTTATTTATTTTCTTCAAGAATTCCTGTGGTAATAAACTGTTTTATTTTCTAAAACTGAATATCTTTTTTCTTGTTGAAACTTGTTGGTTTTACTGTGAATGCATCCCCTCCAGAGCAAGATAAGTAATCAGCAATCACATTACCTTTTCCTTCACGATTCTTTATTTCGCAGTTATATTCCAATATTAAATTTATTCATCTTATAATACATCCATAAGAGTATTTTTCCTTGAATAAGCTGGCTACTGATGAGCTATCGGTATAAACAATAAAATCTCCATCCAGTAAATATGGTATAAAGTTATTTATTTCAGCAAAAACTTCCAGAGCTTCCCGATCATAATTTTGATAATTCCTTTATGCTGTTTGTAAATTTCTCGAGTAATTTGATATTGATTTAAACTCCTTTTTTTCGACAAATTGCTCTAAAACAGCACCGATGGAAACACCATAAGCATCGGTAGAGAAGATAAACAATTTTTCTTCTTCAGGATATTTCAAGATTTTTCAAGATGGGGGCTGATTTTAGTAATTCCTTAATCTTATTGAAAGATTGAAAGCATTGATCGTTCTATTATCATTTATTACTATTTCTAACTAGTTTTTTTAGGGGCTCACTCAAATCCACACATTGTGGAATATACCTCCTAAAATAATATCCAAGCGCTACGAAAGACTGTAGTTCTTTATTCTTCGCTGTGTATTTCTATTTATCAAAGCGGTTATTTTGATAGGATCAGGAGTTAACCCCGATTTGGTTACCAAGTAGCCCAAGAATCTGAATTTTCTCACTAAAAAATTGCACTTTTTCAATTTTAACGAAATTTTATTTTCTTTGCGCAATTTAAAGACCTTTTTTAAATGTATTAAGTGCTGGACTTCATCATTCGATATAGTTCATATTCGTCAAGATACAGTATCAGGAATTGATACATGTATTCAATAAATATTTTTTCAGTCATTTTCTGGAAAAATTCCGGAGCATTAGTTATTCCAAACGGCATTCTTTTAAGTTATAATTCTTTGAAAGCGGTAATGAATTAACAGTATTTTTTTGAATATTCTTCCAAAAAACTTGCCAAAATCCACTAAATAAATCCAAAGTTTTAAAAAAAAAATCCACTAATAGAATCCATGCAATCGTCAATCTGAAGCATTGGGAAGTGATCCTTGGATATCAAATCTTTTAAGGGCTTAAAATTTATAAAAAATCGCATTTCTCGATTTGGTTTAGGGACTAAAACAACTTAAAAACTCCAGTACGAGTTTTTCGTTTCAATTATCCCATTTGATAACATATTTTCTATTTATTTTTTTATGCATTGCTTCTCTCTCTCTCACTTACATCCTTAATCTTTTGCTAATTTTATTGGTTTTACTTTTTAGATTAATTTTGTATTTATTTTATTAATTCTTTGTAATTTTATTTGGGATTCAAAAAAAATCATTTGATATTCCACCATTATATGATATAATTTATCCTTAATTGTTAGCTCGATTTAATCTAATTAGGAAATTATAACTATAAGATTTTATTCGAATGTCGTAGGTTTACCTACTTCAACTGGAATATGGCTATTTATTACAAAATCTTCGATTTTTTTGTATTTCTAGATTTTATAATTTAATAAATCCATAAAAAGTACCTTTCTTTCATCATCCGAATCAGACTCAAAAGATATATCACTATCTTAAGAGCTTTTGTCTGAATCTGAGCTACCTGAATCATCGCCACTAATCTTCTCGCTTATTTTCAACTTTTTTTACAGTTTTTTTTTAATAGTTTTCACTTTAAGAGTAAAAACCCTTATCTCTTTATATATTCAACTAAACTTTTAATTTTTTGGAATGAATGTCTTCCCAATATAATATTTACAGCACATTCTCTAAGCACCTGAAATTCGATTGGAATTGTGATTTCTCTTTTGGATTTGATGTTTAGAGCTGTGTTGACCAGAATATTTACTGTTGGGCCATCAACCTGCTTTATTTAACCGATAATGTTTACCTTTTTTATCCTAAGCCCGATTTTTTTCAATAAATTTACGTTTAATATGTAAAATGATGCCCCACTATCAATAAATAAGTGAAAATTCACAATAAATATTCTTTGTGCTTCCCTAAATAATTTCAAATAAATCTTTTTATTTATGTAATATCAAAATTTGGTAATAGAATAATTGATCCGATCTCTAGAAAACCCCCCGGACTATTTTTACTTTGGAAAAGTGATAGCTTTTTGTAAGATTTGGTTGTTAATAAAATAAAAATTGATTAAAGTGTAAAAATAATGTAAATCATTTGTGGATTGAATAAGATCGATCACTGTCGATCGATATTAAATCTCTTGTGACTTGTTTCAGAAAATTCATATTATTGAATAAAAAAAACCTCTTAATGTAAAACCCATTTCAAATGAGCTATTCTGGAGCTTTGTTCTATTAATTATAACTTTTCTGCATAAAGGACAAACTAACCAATTTTCCTCTACAGTAAATTTTCCTATTTTTACCATTATGTAAGCGCTACCACCACGGGTGTAAATTTTTGATTTTTTTTGGTTTCCATAATTAGTGTTAGATTCATATTAAGAAACAGAAATTTTTTTCCTCACTTGTTTTTATTTTTTTCTTTAACTCCAACAATTAGATCATCCACTACTTTTGGTTTACCCA
This sequence comes from Smittium mucronatum, assembly GCA_001953115.1. Taxonomy (NCBI): domain Eukaryota; kingdom Fungi; phylum Kickxellomycota; class Harpellomycetes; order Harpellales; family Legeriomycetaceae; genus Smittium; species Smittium mucronatum. The sequence continues at coordinate 8,045 of LSSL01000904.1, forward strand.
CCAAAAATTCATCCAAATATATCGTAACTGGGGCTTCAAAACCCTTTTTAGAAAATTCAGAAATCCTGTTCTTGTTTTTTTTTTGTATTTTTTTTTGTATTTTTTACGGATTTTTGCTTGTTTTTTAGGGAAAATTCCCTGTCACTTTTAGAATTGTCTAAAATGGTTTCTATTCTCATTAGCTTGTTTGCGACTAAGAGATTTTCATCAACTATTTTCTCAAAAAGAATAACATCTTTGTTATCCTTCTTTTTTTAGTTTTCATCCGTATACTCTGGTAATTTTATTCTTTTTGAGGATAATTATTCCTCTAATAATTTTTACCTATATATGTATTATTCCTGTTTGTGTAGTTTGTGCAGTTTTTGGGCGTGTGTTCGTAAGCGTTACATGTGTAACATCTTAAAAAAGCCGATTTTTTTTTTCCAGGACTAATGCAATCCTGCTGAATTGTTTTGTGAGCTCCAAAATTTTATCCACATCCTTTTATTTTTTTTTTCTGTCAAACCTGGAGAGATAATCTTGGAAGATTCTGAATGAAAGTTCTTTCTTCTTACGATCATCTTGCTAGTATATTTTAAAATCTTTTCGATACTCCATTCGCTACAATCTGGTTCATTTAGAAATTAGCCAGGAGAATTCACTGTAAATCAATAAAAAAAGCCTCCAAATAAATGTATTTTACAGCTATTGCGTGCACAATTTTTGGAACAATAAGATCCAAAACCTCCATATAGCGAAGATTGAAAGCCGTGATTCCTTCCTTCTTATTAGGCAATGATTTACTAGTGGCTTAATTGATGTAATTTTTTGATTTAATTTCAATAAATCGGCGTGAAAATGTATTTTTCATTAATTGAAAATATTAGTCAAGACTCTGTTACTCAGAACCCTTTCCCAATGTCTCTCGCTGCAAAACCCATTTTGCTGCATTGCCTTTTATCCAGACTTTATAAATATCCTTACTGGTTTTATCGTTCCATTTTTTGATTTTGCACATCTTTTTAAACGCGAGAGTCCAAAATTATACTGATATGAATTAGTTTTACCAGAATCTTTCTTGAAAACCACTGAAGTCAACCTCAGTTCCATTTGTGTCTTTATCCGATGGTTTTGATAACAGCAACCTATCTTTTCCCAATTTTTTGATTGATTTATAATCTTCTATTTTAAAACTTAGTAATAATAAATAAATAATGAGATACCATTTTATTGCTTATAAATGCTTCCGTTTTTTAGGTGGGAATTCTTTCACCTTTTACATATTTTAAATTAAGGAAAAAGGTATAATATACTAAAATAATAGGTTAAGTGAGATTATATATATATGCATACTTATTGCTGTTCCTATTCTTTTGGTTAGATTCCTGTATATATTTTTAGATCGCCATAGAAATAAATGAAGACCTGCTGGTGCCTAGCTCATATTTACTTATACAATAGAATTATCTAGAGCTAGCGTTTAGCTCGCCACAACTACATTATACCCAATAATGGTTTCGAATTGGAGTTCATATTTCAAAAAAAGGAGTTTTTGATAGTGCGGTCCACATTAGTTACCAAGCCATATCATTAAATTTTCGGTTAATCAGAGTGAAAAAAGGCCTCTGAACGTTAAATATTTAGCCCTTTAGGGCTTATGACAATAAAATATCATTCATTTTTCACTCAATGTTTGTATTATTTAATAATATTTGTATATTATTGGATAGATCAAGAAATTGGACTAATTGAAATAGAGAATGTTTACAAGCAGGAGAGGATACAAATTTGTGCCTGGAAAAGGTTAAAAAAAACAAGACTATTAACCCTATCAGTTCAATGTTCAAAATTTACCGATATTTTTCAAACAATAAAAAAGTTCATGAAGACAAAATTTTGTGAATATTATAAATTTGTTTATTTTCAACTAATAGAAAAGGATTAATCACAAAAATCAAATTCAATAAGTTTTTGAACTGCGAAAATGTTAATGCTCATGTTTATATTCCAAAAATACAGGGTTGATTTAAGGTTAGATAATAAAAATCTACTAATATTTTTAAGAATATCCTATTTTCATCAAAACCATACTGATTTGTTGAAAAGCATGCTAAATGTAAAAATTTTATACTTTTTGATGTTACACAGGGCTTAATTTGGTCCTATAATTCAATCAAATACATACTAATTCTGGAGCAAACTAAATAGCCAATAAAATTGGTGAAGCCCGTTTTTTAATTTTTTTTTTATAAAAGAAAAAAGTGTAAATTTCAGATATTGAACCATTCTCTACGATTTTAAAAGACTACTATGAACAAAATGCATTAAGATTCTATCTAAAAAACCCAACACCAGATATTGAATGAAAAAAAGCAAGCAGTCTTCGCTGTCCCCTTCCTCTCTCTCCACACTCACACACTCACACTCTCAATTCCCCTCCCCAGAATTTTCTCTCCCAATAATTTCCTCGCCTTCCCCACTCTCTAAATTTGTTGTGTTTCACAATAAATTAAAGTTATTTTTAAACGCAAAATTTTTTTATACTATCTATAGTTTTTTTTTTGTTTAAATAAAAGTATATGTTATTTAAATTTTTTTTTCAAATTTTATGTTAAATAATCAAAAAAATGTAGTTCTTATTGAATGATACTTGAGTTTTTTAATGTTGGAGTACCTTATTTATTATTAAAATCTTCATATTTCCCGACAAAGGTATAATTTAATTATATTTTAAATCGATTTAAAAAAATAATCCTTCACCCGATATATAGTCTCAAAATATTTATTTTGAAAATAATTGAAATCAACTTTAAATCTAATTATTAATCTAGACTTTTAACAACCTTAATTAGAGAGTGTGTTGACTATTTAGCTCCAAAAAACATCACATATACCCTATCATGAGCACATGTTATTAAATTTGTTATTCATTTTGGGCTTTATCACTTCCGTTAACCCATCAGTTCTTATCTTATAACATATCTGTTTAAAGTTATACTAAAATCAATAATACGACTTTAAAAGTTTTTATTGTGATTCAAAAGTATAATAGCACAATAATTAACCAAAAAAATAAAAAATAAACAAAACCTAAAACGCTAGAAGATAATTAGTATGTATTTGATTGAATTATAGGACCAAATTAAGCCCTGTATAACATCAAAAAGTATAAAAATTTTACATTTAGCATGCTTTTCAACAAATCAGTATGGTTTTGATGAAAATAGGATATTCTTAAAAATATTAGTAGATTTTTATTATCTAACCTTAATTTAAGTGAAATACAATTATCTTTAGGTCAGCTGATTAATAATAGGTTTATTAGGCAATAACGCTGAGAAAAATGGGATATTCTTTCCGCAACAAAAATCTTTAATCTACGAAAACATTGGCTCCAATAATAATTAGTCATAACCAAGCCAATATAATATCGTAAAAAATACCAGCCGTAATAAAATTTCAACACTTTATTAATAAAAGATTCCTATCTGTGTTCCAATTTTGAACTATACAATAATTTTATACAATATCCTTCTGATATATTTCCATATTAGGAAAGCAGTTAAAGTTTAACCCTTTCAAGGGCAATGGTGCAAAAAATAGCTTTCAATTTTCGCTCAATGTTGTTATTAGTTTAATTTTATTTGTACACCATTGGGCCGATCATATTTTTGAGCCAATTAGAATATCGGATATACGCAAATAGAGGCAAGGCGCATAGTTGGGCCCGGAAAGGGTTAATAGTAAAGTATCCGCTTTCAAAGAGAATCTCCCAAATATTATACTAGTTAGAAGCAGAAAAAAACCAGCACTTATAAATCCACAAACAATATGACTTTAACCATTTCTATTGGCTACTAATTGTTGGCAATTTTACTTGCTAATTTATTTATAGATGCTCACAATTACCAGATTAGATGTCATGTCTGCACTACAAATTATAGATTAGGTAAATCGAATGCATTTTGGATTGGAATTTGTATACTTTGCATTCAGTTCTAGAGAGCTATTGGACACCAAATAGAAATTAAAGCCAAGTGAATTATTTTCTGAGGATTCAATTAGTTAGTTTCAATTAATTCCTTTAGTTAGACTAGAAGAATATATTCAAAAATCAAAAGAAATATAAGTGATAAAGTATAGAAAATATTGGCTGTTTCTCTAATGCGAACTGATTGCTGTATGGATAAACTGAAGAGTTTTAAAGCCGTGCGTATGATTGCATAAGCCTTTTAATTTAACTAGAAAATCCAGAGAATCAAACAGATGGAAAATCATTATTTATTTGCTTGGAAACCCATTTTAAATATTTCTTTAATATATTCTGAGCTATTATTTGGGTGGCAAAAATCTTTAATAGAAATATATGAATATTTTAGAGTTGGGAGTGAGAAATTTATTAATTTTTTGCACAGCCCACTATATCTGAAATGGAATTTTACAGGTAAATCTAGGGTTACTTAATAATTTGTCATTATTTGCCCAAAAGTAACATTAAATACCATTTATTTTTCTGTAAGAAAAACTTACGATACTGGGATTAACTCTTTCAGTGCCCAAATTTATTCAGAATCCTGATTAGCTACAGCACAGCCATCTATAGATGGATCTGCTAGAGAGATATCCAATTAATCACGTTTATAGCTTATTATCATTGATTTAGGACTATTAATTATCCAACACAAATCATTTTTGTGCCCCTAGCCTTCAAAGGGTTAATTGGGGGCAAAATCAAATTGCAAGTATAGCTAATTCGGATTTCTGAAGATGCAAATAATCTATCTAATTACAAATGCAAATGCAAAGATTAAAATTATTAACAAAATCTGTAAACTATTTCTAAATAAGATTAATTATAATTTGTATTCTTCCCTTGACATTTTATTTTATTTTATTTTTTCATTTCATCATATTACACCATATCATTATATTACGAGAATTCTCCAAACTTTGTAAGATAAAACTATATAATTCTAAAATGCACACAATTCATGCTCCAGATATCCTGCATTACAAAGGCGGCATTGGGGCTATTAAAGGATGGATATTTAATAAAGGTATTCATTTGGTTTATATCTTCAATCCATAGTTTCTTTGCCATTTTAACCTCCCCTCTTACCCGTCCCTATTTCACCCATCTTTTTTTTTTTTGCAGGGAAGGTTTATTCTTTTGTTGTTCTTTGGACCATCATTCAAATAATTGCTTTTGCTGTTGGATTCAAGCTGTATGTTAGCAGCGATAAATACAAAGAATCTCGACAAAGTTTGGGTGCTTCCTTTATAATCGCCAGAACTTCTGCATTTATGATCCACGTCAACACTTCAATGATTTTATTTCCTGTTTGTCGTAATATCATTACTTCAATACGAGGCACTTTCCTCAACAATGTAATTCCCTTCGATCTCAGCATTGGCTTTCACAAGATAATTGGCTGGACCATTGTGTTTTTTAGCCTTCTACATACTGCTGCTCATTATCGAAATTACTACCTTCTTTATATCTTAACTGGAAAGGCAAAATCCCTTCCATATATGCTAGTCGCAAGTGGTCCCTCTTGGTCCGGTCATATCATGTTAGTATGCCTCGCTTTTATCGCGATTCCAGCTTTGAGTCGCTACCGCCGTAAAAATTTCAACTTTTTTTGGTATGCTCACCATCTATTCTCTATATTCTTCTTCATGTTCTCTATTCACGGAGCTTTCTGTATGTTGAAGCCCGTCAATCCCCCTTATTGCGTCAACGGCTCCACCTTTTATAGATATTACGTTGCTGGTGGAGTTATATATCTTTTTGAGCGCATATTAAGAGAGATCCGTGGTTCCAGATCCTCTTCTGGTGTTATTTCCAAGGTTATTTTACATCCTTCCCATGTCGTTGAGATTCGATTCAGCAAAAGCCATGCTGATTCTTGCAAGGCTGGCCAGTACGTTTTTATAAATTGCCCTGCTGTTGCTATCAATGAATGGCATCCGTTCACTCTAACTTCCGCTCCCGAGGAAGATTTCTACTCTGTACATATAAGAGTTGTTGGAGATTGGACCAAATCCTTTGCAAAAATTGTTGGAATAAAAGACTTGGATACTGATCTGAAATTATCTCCCAATGATCCTCTCGATTTTGTTTCTAACGGAAAGTTTGGTGAGCTAAGCAAACAAGCTGGGAATAATGGCTCCAACAGAATCAGCAAATTTTTGGACATAAAGTCTTTTTCTCTTCCCAAACTTATGATTGATGGTCCTTTTGGAAGCGCTAGCGAAGATGTATTTAAGCATGAAGTCGCCATGTTGTTTGGAGCTGGGATTGGAGTTACTCCTTTTGCATCTATACTTAAATCCATGTGGTATCGATTTAATAACCTTAAAGCTGGGAACTTAAAAAAGGTTTACTTTATTTGGACTCAAAAAGATACCAATTCTTTTGAATGGTTTCAAGATTTGCTAGAGGCTATTGAGGAGAAAGATGAAGAAAATGTTATTGGTTCTAAAAGCCTAATCAATAGCTCTAAATCTAGCTCCAACTCAACCTCTCTCTCTTCCATTTCCGATTTTAAATTTTCTAATATTAGTTTATATGAGGGATCCTCTTCTCTCACTAAAAACTACCGATACCCTCCCACTCCAACCCCTTCAAAGTTTCTTGATATTCGTATATACATCACTGCTAAATTCACGATGGAACAAATAAATAACCTCATTGTTCAAGATTCCGTTGGGTTTAAAGATACAATAACTAATCTGAGAGCCCCGACTATATACGGAAGACCAAATTTAGACAAGATTTTTACTGAGGTTGCTACTAAACACCCTGGGGCCGATGTAGGCGTGTTCTTTTGTGGTCCTGTCAGAATGGGTCTTGATATCAAAAAGAAATCTAATGAATTTACATCCAATTTTAAAACGAGAACAAGATTCACCTATAACAAGGAAAACTTTTAATTATCACCACCTCTTTCTTTTATGCTTTAATAAATTTTATCCATATTTTTATAGCCTATCAAACCTATTTTTTATCATAAACACTTTATTCAAACTCTAAAAATAAAATAGCCTTTTGGATATATCAAAAAGATTTTTAAGCTATTTTAAAAATTTATCCAATTCATGTAAATTCTCAAGAAAAAAGTTCGAATGATAAAATATTGACAAATTTATTATTTTTCTTTTAAAAAAAGAGCGAAATATGGAATGGGTTAAGAAAAAGATATTTAATCTATTTAATACCTTTAAATATTAATACCAAAGACACTATTGTACAACTAAATTATTAAAAACATTACCTCTGATGTTAATCATAGAGATTTAAAGAGGAACACAAACAAAACTTGAAACTTCAATATACTATTTTCGGTTTTGGTGATAGATTTTCCATCATTTTCCTTAAAGATCAAGAAAATACAAGAGATATAATTTAATAAAATTGAAGAGAAGACGGAATGGGAAAGCTTTTCTAAAAATATCTTGTTTCAAAAAATTTATAAAATTTTTTATTTTTTTGTCCTATAAATCAGTTCATTCAACCCGAATTTGATTTTTTTTACAAATCAAAAAAATAAATAAACTATAGTAAAATTAAATCGATTGGAAGATCGAATAAATGGACATAAATTTTTAAGGCAAGAGATGTAATTTATAAATAACAATGATAATAGAAACAGAATACAATGAATATAGTTAAATGGTGATTTTACAAGGTATCAGACTCCCTCCCAACAATAGTTAACCCTTCTCTTGTTGGTGCAAAAGGAGTAACATTAGGATTACCATTGATGAATATTTCTGTTAATCTAGGGCAGTTATCAACAATTGACCTTATTATGTTGTCATCAACAACCCTTACAAAGCTCAAAACCAAAGTTTCCAGATTTTTACATGGATATAAACTTATATCGGTATTTTCATAATTTTGGTTTGAATTAACAGCACCCAAATCGTCTTTAGAGTGCTCAGCATCTAAAGCAGTCGAATCAGTGCCCGGTTCTTTGATTGGTGAATCAGTATTTGGATTTTTGGATAAATCATTATTATTTGGTTGAAAAGCTTTAGCTTCGGATGGTGTATCCAGGTTTTCCAATTCATTAGAATCTAGATTTTCATCATTGGTGATATCGTTAGAATGATGCGGAGAAATTCCGGCAATGGCCAAGACGCCAGCTTCAGTAACAAGTTCATCAGCTGAGTGTAAATTCAAGTATTTTAAACTATAGCCAGTGTTCCTAACCACTGCTAATAGAGCTTCATCATCAATCTGGCCGATGCGACTTAAATTAAGATGAGTAATACCTTTTGTGGCTGAACTCGGTCGGGAATCATTAGAATTATTATTTTCTTGGCTAATAGACTGTGAATTGTTGGCAGAGAAATTGTCAAAGAAATGAACTATACCCGCAGATGTAATGCTCGTACCACTAATATCAAGAGAGTTTAGGGCGGTGCAATTTTTCAAAATTCCATAAATTAAGAGAGAATCATCAGCATTAGAACAGTTTGAAAAAGATAAGTCTGTTAAAGTATGTCCAGAACTGTCTAAAAGAGATATCAATGATGAGGAGGAAATGTTCAACTGGGGATCACTGATTGACAAAATGCGTAATTTGGGGAAATTTGATCTAATGTTAAGTTTATCATTTTGGGGATCTTCTGTGGCGGATTCATAAAACTTACTAGATTCCCGAGAAAAAGTGTGTGATATTCCCGAAAGAACATTTATACAGACTTCATCGAGACTATAACATTGGTTTAAAACCAATTCCTCTAAATTAGGGCAATTTTCAACGAGAGAATTGACTGCAGCTAGCCCAAATTGGGCAACAGATATTTTTAAAGAAACCAATCTACTCCCTACGATTTTAAAAAACTGAGCAAATGCCTCATCAGAAACTAGAAAAGGGCCGTGTAAATTAATTGAACGAAGGTTTTTAAGGTGGTTAGCAAAAAATAAAATTTCTGGGTCTCGTATTTTTCCGCAAAAGTTTAAATTAATATCTTCTAAATATGGACAGAACTGGGCAATATTTTTATATCCATCCCCGTCGATTTCTAAAAAAATAAAAGGAAGAAGTTTTAAAGCATAAGCAAATAGTGAAAAGGAAAAGGTGTAAAAGCCTTACTAGTGCAGTCGTATAAGTTAATTTCTGTGCGTTCAGGGGCTAAAAACAATCTGAGGATGTTATTATCTAATAGTCTTAGTTTACTTATTATAGCAGAAACCTTATTCATGCTTTTGAATGAGATATCACCAAAAGATTCGACATTTTGGATATTTTTTCCAATAACACGAACACAAAGATCTTGTAGGGAAGGAATAGAGCTATCAATTTCTAAAAGACCGCCTTCGACTTTATTTACTTTTTTTCTAGTTCTTTTTGGTTTTGGTATAGTATCAGATTTTTTGGTGTTTTTCGAGGTTTCAGATGATTTTATACATTTAGAGCAAAGAACAGCACCCTTTGAATTCTTAACGTCATTTCGAACTAAAAAGCGGGTTAAGCATACAGAACAGAATTCAATATGACCGCCCTTTCTAGCAGAACTTTTGTTTAAACCGGGGGCATTTTTAACTGAGCTATCGGGAACAATGAAGTCGTCATTAGAGTCCACATCACTCTCATATTTATAAGCTTTGGAACCTTTTTTGAGAGATTTTTTTCGATTATTTGCTGGAACTTCTGGTTTATTTGGAGATTCTTTATTCTTTGGAAGGCTCTTGCGTTTTTTTGAAAGAGGTAAAGTTGAATCGTCGGATTTAGTTTGATCTTGATCGTTACCCAGCATATTTTCGTCTTGAGGCACTTCCTCATTAGGTTGTAAAATAGTAGTGGAATCGTTGTCTAAATCGATTAAATCATCGCCATCTTGGTTGATATTGATCCCAGAGCGAAGTTCCTGGTTTTTTTTCATTTTTTCATTAATCATCCTAGCAGTGATTCCCTGCTCCTATCAACCAATCGAGAAGAAAATAAAGTAAATATGATTAATGTATGGATTCTTGATAGAAAATGGAATGAGAAAAAGAGCGACAAAATAGAAGGACAAAAAAAGTACCTGTAGGAAACTTGTCAGCGCAGATCTAGGGCCTATAGCCCGACCGCTTCTAATCGCTCTTTCAGTCTTATTAACCTTTAGTTCTCTCATCTTTAAAATCTTTAGAACAAGAAAGACAGTCAAGTAGTTAATTTTAAATACGACAAAGAATAACAAGATATTTATGTATTGAGGGTATTTATGTGGATCAGAGCATATAGATTTACAAATTCAGATTAGGATACATAGAAAAAAGATGGTTGGATGGAAAAGTACTTGATGTGGGCAAGATATAGCTTGAGCGAATAAAAGGGGAATAACAAAGTGCTGCGGAATAAAAAAAGAGAAAAGTAACGTAAATGAAGAAAGAACAAGAGGGGTTATTGGACAGAGTTATTATGGCAGGACTTTTCCAATCGTTCTTCGGCCAATATGTTTATGATTTTAGAGGCAAGACTTTTGGCTTCGTCGATTCTCCCTATAAAGAAATCCTTAGTGGAGTCGAATCTTTGCTTAAAGCCATCGAAGCTGTTAAGCTGGATGCATTGCTCCCAGCCTAGAACGGATACAAAGAACATGAGATCCTCAGCTTGAGTAACCTTGTCGGATAAAGCCGTCTCAATGCTTTCTTCAAGCAGATCTTTGTCGCAAAACAGGTACTCTACAATCCCTAACCAAAGTCTGAATGGCGGAGTTTGACAGATAAGGTGGTGGTAGGGATCAACCCCCATTTTGTACCAGCAAACAGCTGTGGCTAAAAGAGACAAGTGAGAATTGGGTACGCCTTTAACTCGTTTATCCGTCATAGATATTTGATCCAATACTCTGTCCAGCAATAAGATTTTATTTTCGGGGTTTTTTCTTACGGGTTCAAAAATAGCTTCGGAAGCAGCATGAACTAAATCACGGAACTGCTGTTTCTGACCTCCAATCATATATTTGTACAAAGTTGACATGGATTCAACGTAACATCTGATTTGAACTTTGGCCATGTCATTCATGATTGCCAAACCTATAATAAAAAAATAAAATAAAGTATAAAAGTGTGTTGTATTTTGAACAAAGGGTAAATTGGATGGGTCTGGTAGCAAAAATTTGGCTTTACCCGAATATACATGAGATTTGCTTCCATAAATGTGTAAGGTTATGCTGATTTTCACATTGTCAATATTATGAGAAAACATAGGATTTTCCCAGGGGTAATATCCTTGATTTTTCCAAGCAGTGCCTAAACTTAAGTAACAGATATGAGTAGCGGCTTGGGTGTTAGCAGTTATTTTATCGTGTTCCTCAGCAGTTATGAACAGCATTTCAGACTCCAAGCTTTTTAATATATCGACAGCTAATTGAAATTTCTCTTCGGTTGCTCTGCATCTGATAACAGCTAAGGTTTGCCCTTTAGTATCACTTCTTGGGCCATGAAGAGAATGAACTGAAACGATGTTGACGTCATCGTGCAAATATTCAAGAAAAGCTTCAATTTCAGGCCGTTTAACTGAAGTTTGGCCACCAACTATAGCCCCAAATTTAGTAGCTTTGCCATAAAGTTTCACTACCGATCGAATGTTGAAAGCTTCTACTGAATAAAAGATGTAGTCTGAACGCCGACTCACGGCGAAGCCATCAGCAAGGGGGTATATTAAATAGTTGACTTTCTCGTTCATTAAATTAACTTTCTCGCGCAAATTCTCGTACTCTTCAGGCTTATCACATATGTTCACCCTAAAACCGGCACCAGCGAACTTTCTAGCGTAAAGCAAGCCCATGTCACCTGCCCCAATGATCCCGATCTCTATACCATCCATTTCGATACCCGATTTAAAAGGAAAACTTGAAGACAAAATAAAAAAAACCAGCAGTACAATGAAAGAAATCTTTTGAAAACAATGTATTATTTAGGTTGGTAAGCTCCTTACATTTATTTTTTTGTAATCGTAATCAAACTTATCTTTATTTTAGAAATTGGAATTGACCTTTAGATCACCAATCATATGGCCTTTATCCTCAAAATAGCTTTGATATTAGGAATTTTTTGTTGAAATGTCGTTTGATTTATTCTTACACAATTGGGTTTGCCCGATTAGGACGACTGATCAACCATTAGTTAATAAATCCCAAAACATATCAAATAAATATACCATACATTCAATATCGAGCGTTGAAACCCCGTATAATCAAGAAGGCGGCCTGATTTTTTCTTTTATTGTTCTAGCTATTCATTTATTGGGAGAATACTGCGTAATCAATGATCCATGGCTATACTTAGACTTAGACGAAAAAATTGACCTACATTTCTAAAGAATCTCTAACTAAGCCCATTTAACCCCTTCCGGGCCCAAATCTGTGCCTCACTCCCATTTGCTTAAATTAACTTTCTCAATTATCCTTCTTTTTG
>LSSL01000905.1:0-12961 GCA_001953115.1 Smittium mucronatum
TTTTTAAAAAGTTAAAAAAAATTTAAGAACTAAATAATCGTATTTTTTGAAAAAAGCTCTCCAAAAAAAACGAAACTAAGTATACATAATTATTTTGGTAAATACTGTTGATTTTGATAAATATTTCTAATTTGATATTATTCAGCCCATATCAATTAATGCATTCTATTGCGTCAAAAAAAATATTATTTTGAGAAAAACGCGTTATTTTGAGAAATCTAGTTCTTTTTAAAAAAATTTACCAAGTTGAAAAAAGCTTAGGTTTATCAATAAAACGCGTTTTTCTCAAAAAACGTTTGATAATTCAGTAAAAACATATTTTATCGTTACATCCAATGATTACTTAATTTCCCATAGTTTTTGAAAAATAATGTATTTAATGATTACGGTGCTTTTATTCGATAAAAAAGCTGAGGATGTAATTAAATTCATATATTGCACTGGGCGCCTATTATAAATGGAAAAAATGTACTTATCCTAATAAATTTTCAACATTTTGCCAATAGATGCTTTATTTTTTTACCTCTATACTGCAGTTTAACCAATAACTTCGCCTTGTTCTTAATGCTATATTTCCAACTTAGGAAAGTAGTAAAAAGTTAGTAGAAAAGCGTCTGCTCGCAAAGAGAATCTCCCATATATAGTGATTTATAATTACACCTACATTTCCAAATTAGAAAGCTGGCAAAAAAGTGTTTAGTAATTTGGCGATAAAAATCATAAACTCTCTTATAAATTGATAGTAAAAAATCATATTACATCTTTTCCAGTGTCGCAGTGTGGATTGTCGCCGAGTAAAATCCCCACTCAGTGGAACCATTTTTCTGCGCCAAAAAGAATCAGTGGGATTATTTGTGGGATATAATGTTTATTGTATAATCACAAAACAATATTAGCAAATAGCATTATTAAAAGTTACGTAAAATCGCTATAACAAAAAATCACGCTGGTGTTAGGAAAGATATATCCAACAATTTATACTTTTCACTGCTGTATTATCAGTTGCAAGTTTGAGAAACTTGGGTAGAATAGTATCTTTTTTCCATAAAGCCTTATAATTTGGTTTTTTTAACCATAATATTGGCTAATAGTATTGTATATTTTGTAAAAATACAGTGAACTCTCCTAATTTAGACATTTCACAATTATTATATGCTATAACTGGTGCTTTGAACGAACAAAAAGCATTATTATTAAAAGTCTAAATTTTATCAAAAAGTCAATCAGAATCCTTTATCAGTAAAACTTCTGGTGTGGCTATAGAATCTGCCATATATGTTAAACCAAAATCGCATCCACTGTCCTATTTCTCTCTCCCTAACCTGCTTCAAATAAGATGGGTGAATAAAGCTATATGAGACTATTAGATAAGCCACCTTCGATGATTTATGTTCATAGGGATGTTTGTATTTGCATTTTCTAACTTTTTTTATAGCACTAAATCATTAGTAGAATTTATTGTACAATTTGAAATGTTTTTTCCCAAACAGAACTAGGGAACGTCTGCTCTCGTCAATGTTAACTCCAATCAACAGGTAGTGTTATTAGTTAATCATTTTCTATATTAAAACAACTTCTGCTAACTTGGTCACTACTATCCTTGCTTCGATCTGTTTCGAAAATTATTCAACTTTAGAATTTCAAAATCCATCCTCTCCCAACTTCCCCCAAGGTTAGAATGGAATGATCGCGATTTTCTCACGAAATCTTTCTTGGAGATTCATCTCATGAGTTTCTAAAATATCTAATATTTAACATATAATTATGATTTTGACTATGAGTTTGGGTTTTTTCAATCTATTCAGTAGTTTGGTTTGGTTTAAAACGAAAACCTTTATTGTTTATGCCATTTTCATCTCAAAATAATTCTGTAATTTAACTCCCGCTTATATTAAGAAAAAAAAAAGTTTTAAAAACATGCGAAAATGACTAACTAAAGAAAAAGTTCAAGTATTTATTTACTTATTTTTTAACGGAATTTTATTACAAATAGCCGCAAAAAAAAAACACTATTAAAAAATGAAAAAGTCTTGTAAAAAATTATCATCATCTCAAATTCAATAAGACCTTCCGTCTAACAACTGGTTGATATCCATTGAGAAACAGTGCAATATACCAACCGAGCAACCCCCCCCCCCTGAAATTTCTTCAAGAAGACTAGATGGCTGAATTTATATTCATTCAACAATCAACCTCTATGATATCGATAAAGGGTTGTTTGAAACCACCAAGATTTTGGGTATAACCTACATCTAACAGTGTTTTTATTTCTTGAAAATACGCTATCTTTTAATTACTCCCGTAGTAATCACTATTATACAATATTTATTTAATAAAAAATGTTTTGATGTTAGCTTTATTCAGTAAAACAGTTAATTAAATTTAATTAGGTGTCATGAAAAAGTGAAAGTAGTTTATTTAAAACAAAAAACATCCATATACGTTTATTTGATATCCGACTAATATTTTTTTTATATTAAATGGAATAAAACCATTTTACTCGAGCAATCAAATTTAAGATTTTCAATTAATATTACATTAAACCTTTAAAAAAAAGAAAAGTATGTATTTAAAAATGAATTTTCGGTTATCAAGCATCTCTTGTAATTTTTTTCAAGTCATAGATCTATACTATAAAAAAAATCACCCTAAACTCAAGTTTAACTTTCTTTTGACTTTTTAAAGAAAATTATTTTATAAATTTACAATGCGAATAAAAATAAGCAAGCACAGCGTGGATATTAGGCTACTGTATTAAAATCATATTTGAAATATATTTAGTTTTTTTATTATTTTACTTTACCTAATAAAAACTATTCGTAAGTTACTTCTAATACTTGGTGGCTAGAGATGCTTTTTATTTAATTAGATAATAAAAAACCATTATTTTGGCAAAAGTTTTCTTTTTTTTTTTTTTTGATTTTTTCAACCCTTTTCATGATTTCAAAATAGTTGAATTATTTAGGTCTGGTTTGTTTTAATGGTCCATAATATATCCAAGTTATTTTTTAAAATGATTGTTATTAGTTTAACATCGATTTATAATTATTATTCCAGAATTTATTATTAAATTGTGTATTTTTATTTTAAAAAATATTGTTTCTAACCAATTATTTATGCATATATAATATTTTATCCACGCCATAGCGTAAAAAATTATATTTTTTTATCTGTATTTATTTTTAACTTATTTTATATTTGTTTTATTTTAAAATAAATTTTTTTTACTGTGAAATCAAATATTTTTCCTAACTTTGTGACTGGAATGAATAGTAAAGAATGTAAAATATTAATATTTACCGATATAATCTCCTATTTCGATTTAATTTCATTAATTTTTTTTCCTCTTCATGTATTTGATGATTTTTTATTTTGAAAAAGTAAGCTATAACTTTTTGTAATTCATATCAAAAAATCAATGTAAGTGTATCTTTATGGATTTTTCTGGTATATATACTTATACTTATATACCATATTTATGAAGCCTAAATAAAATTTTATACATAAATACTTAAAATAAATCGTAAATTTTTTTGTAATATTTTTTTTTACCACCATCAAAAAAAAAATAATTTAAAAATAGTATCGTTACTTAATCAAATTAGACAATATATATAGTTTAAGAAATCATTTATCTTTTAATATTAAATTCGAGTTAAAACTGATTTTACAGTAA
Organism: Smittium mucronatum; assembly: GCA_001953115.1. Lineage (NCBI taxonomy): Eukaryota > Fungi > Kickxellomycota > Harpellomycetes > Harpellales > Legeriomycetaceae > Smittium > Smittium mucronatum. Next base: position 3,677 of record LSSL01000905.1, read on the forward strand.
TTTTGTTTTTCTAGTAGTTGAATAATATAAATAAATTCCCTTTAAAAAAAAATCGGTAATTTTGTTCACTGTATGTCAGTTTGAATTTTATGTTATCTATTTAAAAAATATGATTTTTTATGTCTAATAAAAGTATCAAATTTTTAAAAATTGAGAAAAAAAATAAAATTTAAAATCTTCCAATCTTAATAATTTCTCACAATGCAAGTCGGGCATTTTTTTTATCAATAAGGAAATCTGAGGCTTTCTATAGATTCTTTTAAATAACAAATTTATTTTTGGATAATGTTGAACGAAATAAATTTGGAAACTTTTTTTAAATTATGCTAAGCCGTGACGATAGATTCTCATAAGAAAACGAGACTATTTGACACATTAATTTTTTTTTTTTTTAAAAAATTAAATATAAATATTTTAATTATAATAGGCACATTTTTGAAAACCAACTAATCGATTTTTTTTCAAAATTTGTAAAAAAATTAGATTCGTATTTTTTATTTTTCCGAATAAAAATTGAAATTCAAAACTTAAGAAACTATCCTTAAACATTATGCTCAAATATTTCATAAATTTTTTTTTCTAAATACGTATATCTAGGTTTTATTTAAATACTATTTATCTAGATATTTAAATTGAATGGCTCTTTAATGTTATCAATTTAATAGATTAGTAATCCATAATTAATAGTTAATAATTGTATACGATATTCAAAAAATAATAGTAGTAAATATAATTGAACCTAACATTTTTATAAACTAAAAAAAAAACATGATTAAAAGATTTTTTGTATTAAATAAACATCCCTTAATTATAATAAATATTTTTTTAAATAATTTTATACAAACATATTAAAAATCGCACAGTTTTTTTTATTCTCTGTCATATGCAGTCAATGATACCTCTAATTATCTCTTCTTTTTAATTTTATAATTGTTATTGGTTATTTTAACAACTAATTATCATTAAATGATTTTAAAGTTTAAATTTTCAGTTTTAAAAATTTACCCAAGAAAAATTTATTGTTTTTTCTTTTTTATTTATCATTAAACTATTCAAAAATTAAAGAATAACTGAATAAATATTTTAAATATTTAACATTTAATGCCATAAATTTATTAAATTCTAATATATTGGTATTTTTATGAAATTTTGAATATATAATCAACTATAACTAATTTAATTGAACTCAAAAATATCCTATTATTAAAAAGTGGAATTTTTTTAAATTTTTTCATTCATCTTAATATAACCAGACATAAAAATTAATTCTTAAAATTTTCCAAATCCGTTTATATAAACATAAAGGAGTCGGATTGTATTATATTTATTCCAAATAATTTGAATAATACTTTTTATGGAAATACTTAATTATGGGTCTAAATATTTAAATTCCAAGCTAAAAAATAAAATAGCGAAATATTATCGATTTAAGAATTTTTTTTTATAAAATTCTTTTTTTCCATGAATAATATGAGTAGCAGTCGTTAATATGGCCAATAATCCGAAATCATTAAAAATTATATTTCAAAAATAACCAAAAAGCATTAATTTTTTTTAAATAATTTTACAATATATAGGGGATAAATATTAAAAAATCGCCTCTTTGAAAAATTAAAGGATTTAAAAAAATTATTTGGTGGGGAATTGATTAATATTTTTTAAAATTAAACCGAATTTATATTTTCTATATCATTGGTGTTTTTTTAAAATTTTATTCTCGATAAACAATATCAAAGTCCTGGTGGAATATATAATTAACACAAAAATTAAAATATATAATATATAATATATGATTAAAGCGGAGAAAGCTTATTTTTAAAATCGCAATTTTTTTTAGAATATTCAAAATGGCTATTAAAAAATGAATAACACATGTTAATTTTTCAAAGGAAAAAAAAAATACATGATAAAAAGGTTTGATTGGAACAAAAATAACAACATTATGAAAAATTACGATTTAATCTTACAAAATCCGCTAATTTTTTATACATTAGAGTTTGTAAAAATTCATAGAGATCCATTTTCTGGGCAAAATATTTTTAATTATATCATATATGTACCAAAATTACTCAAATTTAGATAAAAATAAAAAAAATCCTGTACAAAAGATTGAAAAGTTTTATAAGGGAATTTTAATAATACATTTGTAGAATGCTGTTATATAATGTTTCTTAGTTTTAAAATAGGTCTTATATCTAGTAAGTCCTTATTTTTTTTCGAAAAAACAATAATACATATAATTTATCAAGCTCATGCTACAAAAAATATTTAAAAAGAAATTATCGGATAATATCTTTTTTAATAAATAAAATTAAAAAAAATAGTCAAATTTTTTTAGATTATATTGGATATCTAAACAACTAATTTAACTTAAATAAAAAGTTGTGAAATTTTTTATGGTTAAAGGAAAGATCTATATCAAAATAAGGAAAAAATACAAAATTTAAATTTTTTTAAGTTAGTGGATTTAACTTTAACCCGATTCATAAATTTTTCTTGTTTGGAAAGATTAATTTTAAGAAAATAAGAAATATTATAAAAATAGATTATTTTGGCTAAAGGATATAGTATCAGATTATTTAATCTTTGAATATAGTTGCAGTCAAATAAAATTTATTTATAGCATCTATAATTTTATGCAATACTAAATTATCAAGATTGAATAAATTTTTTAGAATAATTGTAATTTTATACCTCGAAAACTGCTTAGTAATCAAAATTCCATCATAAAAAGCTCTATATTATTTGAATCCCAAAATCTAATTGAATTCAGTAAAAATATAAAATTGATTGATAATATTTTTCATTTGAAAAAGTATCACAAGTTTTTATACATCATGAGAAAAAAATATATATTAAATGAATCTTTAAACTTTTAAATCACTCATTTTGAAAACGATTTAATAATTTTATGGGAATTTTTATATTTATAATATTGAACTTAGGATATAAATCTCGTGACCTACGAGTAGTTTTCCTAAAAAAATCATTATTAAATTATTCATAATAAGATAAATCTTTCTTCACCCCTTGAATCGAATCTCAATTTGTATGGAGAGTTTAAAGTGGCGTATAGATGTGGGATATTGAAATAATAATAATAATATAATATAAATGTGAAATTATATATTTTTTTATTTTTTATAGAAAAACTTCGAGGAAAAAGACATGACGAATTTCCATTATTTTTTATATAATCTGTCCTGTAATTTTAAAGCTTAGGTTTCGTTTTGAATTCATATAATTAATTTTTATTTCATATTTTTAAATATTGTTTTTCAACTTATTAATAAAATACTTAGTATAAGAAAATTAAATATATCAAAAGTTATTAAAAATAGAACGTAAAATAATAAAAAAAAAATTTTTTTTAATTTTTAATTTTTAATTTTTAATTTAAATATAATTTTATTGGTAAGTATATATGATAAAAAACAATCTTTTAGCTCGAAATTTCTGTTTTTTTTAGCATGAAAATCTATTTTGAGTAATAAAATTAAATTTGAATATTTAGATATTGATCATAAAAATGATAATTTAAACCTATATTTAGTATTTTTTTGTATGTTTTCCCGAATTCCCGATTTTTTAAAAAAAATAAAGCTTCACTTTATATATATTGTGCAAAATAGTCAAAATTTTGGGTTATATATGCGGCGTTAAAAAATTAAAAATGATGAAAAATTATTATAATGAAATACAGAATAACTAATTATTCTAAGAATTAATTTTTCTAAGCTAAAGGTTTAAATATATTTTCGATTTCAAATAAAATGTGATGTTATTTAGAGAAATGTACATTTTATAGCCAGTTTTTATACAAAAAAACCATCAAAATTATTTATATTAACAAAAAAAAAGTTTTGTTTCGTTATATTATAATAATTTTTAAAATTTTTGTAAATATTGCTCTAAGTCTTAAATATTTGATCAAAAAAAGCAATTGGATTTAATATTACTAAAATTAAATCTTAAAAAAGTTCAAAAATCTATATGCCATATATAATAATTTACGCGGATTTTTATAAAATAAAACAAGATCGATTTATTAAGCTTCGGAATATTTTTTATTTTTAATTTTTTCAAAAGTTAAATTAAATTAATAGATTATAGTTATAAAAACATGTAAATATATAAAAATAGGAATCATTACTTAAATTTTTATTTTTGCGTAGAAGCTTAAAAAACACAAATAAATTTTTCTTTTTAAATAAAAACGGTTCAATTTTTTTAAAAAGCGCATTTTGAAAAGATAAAGTAGCTAAATATTATTTATTAAAAAAATAATTTAGGTTTCATATCAATTCGAAAAGAAATCAATTTATTTTAAAAAAAATTTGAAATTTTTAAATGGACTTTGAATGGAAAAAGACTTATCAAAAAATATATACTAAAAAATCATGTTTTGATATTTGTGTTAGATAAAATAAATATTCCCACATTAGCGAAATTAATTATCTCAGACCCCAATCGAGAAATTTAAAGCATATGTCTCATTAGATAACAAAATATTTTACATTATTTCCCATTTAAATATTAAAAATGTGTTTATTTATTTATAGACAATTAATCGAAAACTTATTCAGGGATATTAATGAATATAACCTTATTTTTGCAAGAAGAATCATTTTTATTAAAAAAAAACTTAAAATTAATATACTGAAAAATAATTTAATAATAATTAAAGGTGAAATAGATGAATTCCGCAAAATAATTGAAAAAATAGGTAAAATTAAAAATAGTACCTAAAGCGGTTTGATTTAATTGAATAGTTAACTATACGACAAAAAAAATATTGATATCAAATCTTGGATATATTATCTAAAGAATAAGGATAACTGATACAATTCAATGATTTATATTGAATTTTGCTGGCACATATTACTACACCCAGAAAAAAATTCATAATGTCTCTCATTTTATTTATTTAGCGCTAGGTAGTCTAGCTTATACAGGAAAAATTTGAGCTGAAATATTAATGTATTAATTATTTCGGAGCTATTTAGAAAAAGAAAAATGTATTATTATAAGTATGCCGAATATAATTATTATCTTGACCTACTCGATATTTTTATATTTTCTATGCTTTGCTTTTTATTTGGCTTAAATACCCTTAAAAATACTTAATTCAAACAAAAGATTTAGACTTTATTAAATCCAGATTTATTATTATTATTTATATTCAATTTTTTTTTATTTCGATATATTTAAATTGAAATGAGATTTTTTTATGTTAAAGTTAGTTTTTAAAGATTTATTCTAATTTAATGCTATTCCCAAATGCAATTAATGTCAAAATGGTTATAATCTCAGAAAAAAAACCCCATACGTCTTGGTGATATATTTAGATGATATTTTAAATAAATATGAATCATTACGAAACACTAAAAAATTTATATTAGAAAAAAAAATCTACCATTGCCAAGATGTTGTAATGGTTTTATACCATTTTTATAGAGCAAGAAAACTAATAGATATCAAATAAAAAAACTTAGAAATAATAAAGCGAAAATATGATTTAGTATATTATTATTCGATTTTTTAATTTTCAAATTGGCATATCTTCGCATATTCTCGAAAAAAAGTTTTTTTTTTTTTTCATGAAATCTATTTAGTAATAAAAATTATACTTAAAAATGTATTAATAAAAATTATACTTAAAAATACATTAATAAAAATTAACTAATTTCATCCTGACCCGCTAGGGTCTACATACCATTGCAGCTTCGGGTCCAGGGAAAAAAAATCATTTCTATTTTAAATTTGCTATATATAATTAAGGAAATACTTTAAGCTATTTATTTTATTCAAACTTGATGATAGAATATATTAAAAAATCGTTCAAAAAAGCCAATAAAAGTGTAAAAAGTTATTTCCATATTAAAAAATTTATTTAATTTTTGTTTCAATATCAAGATTTATTTATTATTTAGATAATTTAATAAGTCTGAGCTCCATGTGGAACTATTTTTCTTAATATTTTAAAGAAAATATATATTGATTTCACCCTAAAGTATAATCTTTCTAAATTTTTCTAAATATTTTTGTTTCATAAAATAATTAGATACTTTAAAATAAAAATATTAATAAATTTTGCTTTATTACAATTCAAGTTAAAAGAATATGTTATTTTAACAAAATTTAAATTAAAAACCAAGGGATTTACTAAAAAATGTCAAATATTTTTAAAAATTTAAATTATACTCGACGAGGGCGAAATTTTGATTTTTATAAGTAATTTTGCAAAAAATTTAAAGTTATTTTAATCTTTCAACCAAAAAAATTTACAAGAATTTCCTATTATCGAAGTAATATGATTTTTTATTAGGAAAGTCTTATAAATTGAGATAAAATATAATATAATTCATCATCTCACGCAAAATTTAATAAAATTATTTAATTTTTTTTAGTACATACTATTTTAAATTATTATTTTCTACATAACCTAATTTTTTATAAATAACAAAATCTCAAACTCAAAAAATTAAAGATTGTATTTTAATTTGAATGAAGATTTGAAAAAAATATTATTTAGTTAGAAATCTAGTTTTAATAACAGCTTTTAAGACTTTTTTCGTTTTATTGACAGTATTTTTTTGGTAAATGTGACTGAGAGTCATATTTTTATAACTATAATTTGTTTAGGAAGTCTTTTAGGTGAAATTTAAAAATAAAAATAAATAAAAAAACCCCTTTATTTTTTTTAAAAATTATATTCTATAATATTTTTAGAAAAATATTTTCCTGTATAATTAGAATAACTTGCGTTAAATCACTAAAATCTGCTATACTATTACTTTTTTCCGCGTGTAGTAAGATGTGCAGATTAAAGCCAATATAAATAGTTGAATTATATTTTTTATCTGGAGTTTTTAGTTAAAATATGTAAGATTTCATATAAATTTTTTTTTTGCAGTATAATCAATAGTTATATTTGAAAGGCAGATTTAAGAAATATTTTTAATTTTGTATACTTTTTCAATTATTTTTTGAATTTCATTTTTTTTTGCAAATTAAATGAATTAAAATAGATATTATGAATTGGTTTATTTTAGAAAATTAATAAATATATATATTTTCCACCAATTTAAAATTAATAGATTATTTAATTTGTTTTTTTTAGAAAATAAAAATCTTCAAAATGTAAAGAAAGAGAATGAATATGATATATTTTTTAAATTTATCTACGATATTTATTAATCTAAAGTTTATTTAATAATTTTATGACCCTCCAGAATATTTAATTTTTTAGATGTAGTAACGGATATGCTAATCTAAAAACAAAAAATTTCATGTATTTTCATAACTAATTTTTTGTAAAAATAATCATAACACCCGAGGAAAAAAGTGATTAAATTCTGTAAATATTTTTATTTAGATTAAAAAAAAGGTCATAAAAAATATTAAAAATAACATAATTTAATTGAAATTACTAAAGACCATTTTTTGATTTATTAAAACATACAACTTGTAAATTCTAGTAACAAGCTAAATAATAATAATAAACTATTAATTTTTTATCAAGAAATTAAATAATATATTTTTTAAGATCATTTTAGTTAATTTAATATGTGTAAACTATTTAATGGAAAAAGGAAAATTAATTTTCAGAATTTTTTGGGTAAATAAATTTATAACATGAAAAATACATAAATTAGAATAATTTTAATAGATAGATTTTCTAGGTCGTTTTAATATTTAGATAGTTTCCTTGTCTATAGTAAACTTTATTTGTTTATTTATGTACAGAACAATATTTAATATAGGTTTTTAAATAAAAAAAAAGTGAAAATTAATCTGAAAAACAATATTCAAATAAAATATTTTCTTTTCAATTCTTAAAATAAAAATTCTAGCTATTAAAAAATGATGAGATTTTAATTTTATAATTTCAAGTATTTTTTCTTTTTTGTATGCGGGGGAGGGGGGGGGACGGTGCTCCATCCTAAGTACCATTTAAGTTAAAGCGAAAATTTTCTTTGAATTTATGAAGATAATAAAACTGTTATTATAAAAAAAATACGGATATAGTGTAAATATAAAATATATGAGATTTTAAAACCCAAAAATATAATGAAATTTGGAGTGATAAGGGAATGATAAAAAAATTCTAATAAGTTTTCTATTCGGAAATTATTTTTTGTATATTATTATGAAATTAGATCTTTATTTTTGAATGATTATGGTTTGGTTTTTTTGACAGAAAGATAAATTCAGCTTTATTTCAGCTGAAAACTTCAGAAAAACTAGTTAATTTTAACAAAGAAAAGTTATATTTACAATTTATTTTTTTAAAAAAAGTGATTTGATTATCACTGATATTTAAGTATGGGTTATAAATGACAAAAATCTATCAATTTTTTTTTTTATAAAAATATAAAATACAATAAAAATAATTTCGACTAAATATTTAAACAAAAAAATAGTGATACTTTTGAATATAATAAGGAAAAGGGATTAAATATTCATTAGAATTAATTAGAATAAAAGTTTCAAAATAATAATATTTTGGTTAGTTTGAGGGGGAGTTCAATCAATCTCTTTCCACGAGCAATTTCCGACAACTCGTGCGGGACTGAAAGTTACTTATTATGCAGACAGTCTCAAATTTTATCGGCTCAATTGCTTTGAAGTATGGTTTTCATAGTATATTTAAATATTTTTGGCAATAATTTTTTTTTTAAAAAAATCTTATAAATTTAGAATCAGATTTATCGATGTCACTATGATTGGAATTTTGACTCAAGCATCTAAAAAATAAACCCTATCAAATACTAAAAAAAAATTAAAAAAATAGTACGAAATTTTAGAAATGAATAAGCATTTGAAAGACGTTTTAAGCTCAAAATTCTTTACTCTGCATTATCTTAAATTATAAAAGGTTTAATTAAATCATTTAAATTAGTTAAACAGCTTTAATAAAATTAATATAGTCAAGTTCCGTCAATATCAATTGAATATTTTTGTTGATATAAACTTATATTTTTTATCTAGAAAAAGGAATACAGAAGAGATATAAAGCGGTAGACGTGGTTCTTGATCAAAATTAATTTTTAGAAGATAGCGAAAATAATAAAATATGTAACAATGTTTTTAAATTTTAATTCTCAGAGCATAAGTGATTTATAGTATTAATAAAGTTTCCCGGAAATCTAGAAGAACTTTGTTAACAAAATATAGACAAATTCTATTCATGATTTAAAAATTATTATTATTTATCCTCCACTTCTATCAATTGCACTCAAAAATTAAATCATGGATTATATATAAAAAGGAAAATATAAT
>LSSL01000906.1:0-15015 GCA_001953115.1 Smittium mucronatum
AAAGAAATCAAGTTGAAAATCTATATTAGGTAAACTATCCAGTGAGTAGATTTTTATGTGAATTAATTTGATGGTACGAAAAGTGCCAGGTAAGCTAATTTTCCTATAGTAAGATATTAATTAGGAAATTTTTCAAGTAGGAAAAATGTAAAGAATTTTAGTTGGCTATCAGATAAAATGGAAATTGAATTAATTCTCATGTAGATGGAATTTAAACTGTATAAAATAAATAGGTGAAATATAATTTAGGTCAAATTTAATTGGATTATATATTCTTAAAACAAAACAATTAGTCTTTAGATTGTGTGATGTTTGAAATATTTAAAATATTGAAGGATCATAACACTTAAAAATTGTCAGATTTTTAATTATTTACTTTTTTAAACTTTGCTATAAATTTTCCCGATGGTTAATGCTAATACTTTTTTTTGGAAAAATCATAAAAAATATATGTTTTTCAAAATATATGGTGAATCATCCAAAACAAATTATAATTATTCCCCAAAAAGTCGGAATTTTTTTCTAAATACGAAAATTAATATCTCAAATCCTGTAATATTAATTCTCCAAAAATGGAAAAAAATCCACCCAATCACGAAATTGTTTTCTCTAAAAAAAAATCTACCAATAATTCAAAAACATTTCTCTAAAAATGAATTTTCGTTTTTTTAATAATGAAGAAAAATATTCCAAATAATGTAATAATACGTTTTTAAAAGTATAAATTTACGTCCCTGTCAACGAAAAACTCTATTTTTTTCGTAAGAAAAAATACTTGTTTGTTGTGATAATGACCCTACATGTCCAGAAAAATATTTCATAGAATGAAAAAAAAGATCTTCTCTATCAAAATTCCATTATCAGAAAGTAAATTTTAAATAATATTATGTTTTTTTTTCCAAAAATTAAATTTTAAAATATAAAATTGTGACATTATTTATTTTTTTACTTTCTAACCACCAGATTTTTTAAAAAAGACATTGTTAATTTTCCAATAAGATTTTTTATATTGAAAAAATCCTTTTCTAGCGATTTGTTTTTTTTTTTTGGTTAAATTCCAAATTTTTTTATATTATTTTGGGAATCATTTTTTTAATTACGGGTTTTAAATGCTTTAATTTACAAAGAAAAAAAATGGAGACTTCTGTTTTTATTTAAAAATATAAGATTTATTTCTTATACTACCTATGATATATCACCTAAATCTGTAATATTGTTAAGTTTTTTCGTTTCAAATAAATAAATTTATGTTTAAGTTCTCATTAATTTTCAAAATTTTAACCATAAAGTCTTCCAAAATTAGTTTTTTTATGCGAAAATTTCAAATATCTATTCTTAAATATGATGATTTAGAGCATTTGAATGATCTATATTGCACAAATTTGCCTTTTTTATTAATAAATTTCCCGAAAAATAACATCCCGCTTCAATGTAAACAAAATTATTTATTTTTATCTAATATCGGACTGTCTATTGTATTATAATTCGAAGTTTAAACTGAAATTTATTTATTCAATTATTTGGTTTATAATTATTTATAAGATTTTGATTTAAAATTACTCGATTTCAGTAATATTCGATAAACTATTATCTTCTACATAAAAAAAATACTTTTAAACTCTATATTTCTTGATTTTTTTTAATTCATAAATTCAGCTTTGGACTTCAAAAAAAACCTTAATTTTTTTTTTAAAAAAATACCCATCTTTATTTTAATCTAATATTATTCTCTAAGATAATTCTTTCTTTCTTTTTATACTGAGAATAAAACTTTTTATCTGGAACCGAATTCATTACATATGTTACTTTTTCATTAATTAGCCGAGTAAAATCAATAAAATTGACGTAAAAAATCTGTATTAGTGAATACTTAGCGAGATACTTTAAATAATCTAAACAAGGTAGAAAATGATTCTTAATTTATAATTTATCTTTCACTATCTCTCTTCATAATTTAAAATCATCATTTATTAACGTAGATATTCTTTTAGACTATCAGGTCATTAAATGGGTTAAAGAATTAATTCTCCATAAGAAGCACAAAAAAGAAAAAAAAAAGTATTTCCTCTATCTAGAACTTATTTTAATTTTATACATATAGATATTAATCAATATCAATTACTATTAGGACAAATTTAGTGCTTAAACTTTAGTCATTAATGAGGTTTCATTAAAACAAAAATAAAGATTATGCTTTTTAATTTTTAATAAAAATATGATTTTTTATTCTAAAAATATATATTAAAATTATATATATCATTTTTAAAATTTTTTTATGGTTTTTCTATTTTATTTTAATAAAACTTTTATATTTTCAGAACTATATAAACTGATTTATGCATGATGGGTATAATTAAAAGAGAATATAAAAAATAAATAGGTAAATATTGAAATTATGAATTTACTATAGTTCAAAAAAAATTTTAATGCTACTTTATTAGAACTCGTTAAATCAGTTAATCTAGGCTTTGTTTAAAATATTTTCAAACTAACGCATTAATTATATGTATCCATATAAAAATTTACTATTAATTAAACCCATACTAATTATAAACACGTTATAAAATTTTACTTATTTATTTTTGTTTAAAAAAATCTATAGTAGATCATTTTATTTATTTATTTTTCTTGAGTTAATTCGGTTTTTTGAAAAAATGTGGCCTTTAACTGATCCAAATTATTACGGAGATCAATCAAGAAATTATTCAAGAAGAATAAGCTAGATTTTTTAGTTATCCCAAAAATGTTTCAAATTTTCTTAATAATGAGCAAAGATTAAAAAACCTTTGTGGAAGAAGCAAATTAAAATACATACATCAAATTTGTCCAGGATAAATAAAATTTCGAAAGTATATAAACCGATAGATTTAAAAAACTGACTCTGATATCAAATTTTTTATAATTCCAATTGAATTAATAAGCTCTTTTGATACAACTATTCCGCTTGAATATTTTTTAATTTTAATTTTTTTGCTTAATATTAATTTAAAATAATTTATATCACTTTTATAAACTAAAATTACTATATATTCAAATGATCGAAATTCTGAATTCGAAATTTGAAACTTTTTTAGTGTTTAAATTTAGTACTTTATCATAAATATTATTTTTATAAACATATATTTTAGCACCATTTTAATATAAGGTGAAAAAAAGATAAGTAGATAATTATTCTCATCCGTTAAATGATTAAATGTGAATTCGAAACAAAAAATAAAATTAATTTTCTTAATTTTTTTTTTCAAAAAAATTATGAGGTAGTGCTCCTTTTATTTATAAGGGTTGGATTAAAAAAATCAATTCGAATAAATTTAGACAAGATTCATTATATAACTATATATATTGATAATACTAATTTCCAAATATTTTTTTAAATTAAAAATTCGATTTATTAAGAATATTTTTTGTGATTTTTACGAAAAATTGGTTTTGATCTGGCCTTATCAGTTTCAAAAATTAAGTGAACAAAGCATTGCATAAAATGCAATTACAAACCCTTTATTGAAGTTTTTTTTTTTTTCAAAGTACAAAAAAAAAATTCTTCAGAAACCCCAGATAAATAAGGGATAATGTAAAGGGAAATTTTTATAATTTAAATTATTGTTTATCATAAAATTTCAATTGAAAAAGTAGTAAATAAGAAATAATTATAAATTTAAAACATTCACACAACTAAATTTATAGATAAAAAAACCCTGTAAATAAACGAGATAAAAAATCAAGTAAAAAGTTTATCCATTTTAACTAAATTGAATTCTAAAATCTTTTTTTATATAGGATATTCTACAGCTTATCCATTACTAAAAAATGAGAAAATTTTAAAATCATGATTTATTAGTATTTTTATATAAATATTCTAACAATTTCTACTTTTTTTTGAAAATATTCTGTGAAAATGAATAGTCTTTTTTAAATAATAAGATCTAAAAATAACTCTTTTATAAAAATTCGGCTGAAAATTATAAGCTTGGATATATTTTTATTTTTATTGGTTTTTGAAAAAAATAAATAAATATATAAGTTAAAAAACACCATAATTTTATGTTAAAAAAAATTAGAATACGGATAAAATAAATGCAAAATAGAAGTATAAAACCTGTTGAGATTATGAAGGTTTAATTTTTGTATATTTATATTCTTTTTTTATAATTTACATATAAACTTTAAAAATATTTTTCCAAGTATTGATATATTTTTTTCTATAAACCATGCATATATATTACCTTTTTTTTTATATTTAATCACAAAAAACATATCAACACTATATTTTAAAAAGAATAAATAAATATGAAAGAAACACAAATGGAAATTTTTAAAAATTTTTTTTAGGATATATTTGATTTTTTTTCCAAAAAATAATTTATTTAAAGTTTTAGAAAAAAAAATTTACTAATAAAGAAAAAAATGTAAATGATGTGATAAACTCGCTCAAATTCTAGAAAAAAAATGAGGGTTTATAAAATAATTTCGTACCAAAATGGTATAAATTAATTTTTTTTCGAAAATTTCCAAATCAAAAAAGAATGATTTATGATAAAAAAAATTATTTACATAATATCAGTGTGACTAATAAAAAGAATTGAAGCTGTTTTGATATTAATTGTAACTATTTGAAGAAGATTCATTAAATTTAAATATTTAGGGGTTGTAAATTTCAGCAATTTAGATGTATAAATCTGTTTAATTATATTTTTTAACCAGAAATATGTGATATGGGGGGGGGGGGTCGTACAGTTTTTTTACTTAGAATAAATTAAAGCAAGTATATTGCAATTTTTATTAAAAAAATACGTTCCATCGATTTTTCAGAGAACATAAGTGAAATTTTCTTTGTGTTTATAAAAATAATAAATCCTTCAACCAACCGGATTTTTTAAAATTTTTATTGGAAATTTTATAGAATAACTATTTTATTGATTTAAAATACCGATTATTTTCAATAATAGAATAATCGAAATATTAATATTATTTTTATTATATTAAATAATAAAGATTTTAAATTTATATCTAATCTAATTTAATGTTTTTTAATGCGAATTTCACAATTCTAAAAATACTTGTATATCGATTAATCTGATAATAAGTGCTTTAAAACACCTATAAGAGATAATATTTTACAGATTTTCCTAGGAAAAATTAATGTTTTAATAAATCGAAATTTGCTTTTTTATAAATAATTTTCTTAATCCAACCCATCATTTGAAGAAAAAAATTAAAATTTTTGACTATTATTTTTTCATTGTATTTTTTCTAAAAAATTAATTTATAGAGTTATATGTAAAAAAAATAAAAAAAGCCAGTTATATGGGAAATTTTTTTATTTATAGAGAGATGAACTCCGATAAATTGACGAAAAATAAAAGGAAAAGATTGCTCTAGAATTTTTTCAAGAAAATTAATGAAAAATCACTTTAATTAAACAAATAATAGTTTGAAAAAAAATGAAAATAGGGAAATAATACCAAAATATAATAAATAATCAATGTTTTTGCTGAAATTATTATGTGCAGAAAAAAATAAGAGTAGATAACTACAAAATATGCAATTTTTCTAGATTGATGGTATTTTTTTCGTAAAAAATCTTTATTAAATGAATAATTAAGCAATAATTGTATTAAAATAGATAAATATTATTTATTTAAAGAGTATTTAGAAATTAAACTATTTAGAAGTATTTTTTAATAAAATTGACCCAAATAAAATAAAATATATATAAGATGCAATAAGCTCTCCTGAAAAAAATAGTGACCAGTTTTGTGAAATTTGTCTTGAAAAATCTATGAAAATAAAATAAAACCAATTAGATAGATTTTTTATTATACATATAAGGAATTATAAATTGAAAGGATAATTTTTAGAGTATCTTTTTTATCAAAAGTTCCCAAATAATGTTTTTTAACCAGTATAAATGAAAAAATACTCAAAAAAATCCATTTTTCTTATTTATTTATCAATTTTTTATTTGATTTACATTAGCGGATAAAATTTCTTTTTATTTTTGCAGAACATCTAAGTGAAAATTACTTATACAATCATAAAATTTAATCCTTAATTTTATTGAAATAAAACATAAGAAAAATTTAAATTACTCGATTTTTTTGAAAATCAACGAGAAAAAAAGTATGTAAAAATGTAAAAATATCAGCACAATAAAAAGTTTAAAAATAGCAGAAGTTAAATTTTATATTATTCATTAGTACAAATTTTCAAAAAAATACTAAAAAAATCGATTTTCTTATATCGTTGAAAAATTACTCAAATATGACCTGGGTTTCATGAATATAACAAAATCCTTTATAAAAAATAAAAAAAAAAAAAGTGAAATTTTTTTTATGATATTTCCATTGGTAAAATGTCGAAAAATGATATAGAAAGTCATCTCAAAAAACGGTAAATTTATGGCTATAACAGAAATACGAAATATTATAAACTAAAAAAAATTATTGATATTTAATACCTATAATTAAAAAAAATTCCTGAAAAAAATATCAGAGAAAAAATTTATTATTCACGCATAATAATAAAAACATTTTAAGTTTAAAATATTAAAGTAATAAACTTATTACAGCGTTTTTTGGCTATAATTTAATCATTTTTTTGTTAAATGAGAGTTTTATTAATAAAAAAAATGTTTTGAATAGTTTAGCTCGGATTCGCTTTAATAAAGCTCGACATGCGTGTTACGCCATGTTATATTAAAAATTGGTAGAAAAATAAAATCAGCGATAAAAGTATTTTTTTTAATTTATCATTACCTACATGAAATATCTTCCCTGACAATTTATTTAGTGCAATATTAAAGATAAGTTTGATTTTTTTTTTTGAAAAATTCCAAAAAATCAGGAGAGCCAATAAAAGGATAAAATATATTTACATAAGTTAGGCAAAATATAAATTTGAAAAAAATTAGTTTCATAGTTTAATTTCAAAAAAAAAATTATAGATATTTTATCATGACTTATCATCCCCTCTTGACGCGTGTGATTTTTTCTAGCTTATATAATTGGCTAGATGTGAAAAAATTTGATTTAGGGGATTTTTTTAAATTTATGTAAAAAATAATCAAAAATGGCACAGTTACATTGATAAATATTTTTCATTCAAACATAAAGTAAAAAAATTTGTATTAAATGGTATAAATTCAGTTGCCAAAAAAAAATCTAAAAAAAAATCCAATCTTAGCAAAATTTATGGATTTTTTCCGATCTTTGGTATCGAAATTCTATCATCATATTTTTTGCAGTACCCATTTAACCACCTTATCACCTTATTTTTTAGTTCCCTTAAACTCAGTTAGCACAACCGGGAATGTTATTTTGTTGAATAAAGGACAAAAATTTACCATTAATAGAGAAAAAACCATAGATAAAGACTACATGTTTTCTGAAAAAAACAAATCGGTTAAATTTACGAAAAAAGCAAATAACAGAGATAATAATTGATCCTCACCAGCCATGTATAGCACAATTAATTTTAATAAACCGTATTAACTTTTTAATGAGAAAAAATTGATATATATATCATTATAATTTCAGAAAAAATAGGGGTTTAAATTTTAATCAAGTAATACTTACTTTATATCCCCTAAAATTTTTAGGAAACCAGCCAAAAAAACTAAACTGTAAAGCATTGAGTGTAAAATTGCAATTTTTAAAACTCTTAACAATCCAGAATTTGCTTTCAATAATGAGGTCCTGAATAAAAAATTAAATTAAAAGAGGAGTATCAGTATTTCATATATCAAAAAGTGTTTTTAAATGAATAGAAATCAATTTTCAAAATTTTGGATGGTAATTTATATATATATATATATATATATTTTTTTTTTTTAAAAAAAAAAGAGGGCATTGGGGGAAAACTTGAGTTAATCGATATATACTATAATATAAAAAAGATATAGGGATTTTTACCTAGTCTAATAACCAATTCTGGTGAGTATATTAAGAGTAAATTCAAAATTTTGTCCTTAAATATTCTTATTCAAGACTAAAAATACGCACTTGAGTTTATTTAAGAATTTTTAGGATCAAAAAAACTAAAATAATCATAATTTCTTTTCTTCTTCGTGAATCAGGTCCTTATTTCATGAAAGGTTAATATCCTATTCAGCGATGAAAACTATGCCAGAGAAATCCTTCGGTATAACCTTTTTCAAAATAATACCCGAAAGTCATGATAAAAGTTATTTTGATAATAATATCAATGTTCTCTTGGAGAAACTCAAAAAATCAGAGTTTAAATTAGAAATTTCCACCACCAAATATCTTGAAGGTTTTTTTGGATTTAAAACGGTCCATCTTTGGAACCAAATAAATTAATAACGGATTTTAATTGGTTAAATCCACATAAATTATTATTATTCACTCAGAGGATACATAATTATGTTGAAGATCGTTGTATATAAGAATTTTTTCTATTTTTATAAATATTTTATATCTTGTCTTATAAGCACTTTTTCCTCAGGAACTAAGCTAAATTATTTTAAAATTGTAATTGGTAAAACTTTTAGAAATAACAACATTATTCCTTTTCTCACAGAATTTTCTTAGACGGGAGATTTTTTATGGGATTTTCATTCAACTATTTATATTTTTCAAGGTTTAATGCATTAAAATAAATCTATTAATTTTTTTATTTCCAGTTTATTTTTAATAATAATTATCATAAGGGAATTTGAGAATTATATTTTGTTTTCATAGAAAATTTATAAAAGTTACATTCTAATATCCGTGAAATAACTCGCATATTGAGGTTTTATAAAAAAATATTATTACTATGTTGATTTATATTATCGGTAAAATCCATTAATAGGATAATTAATTATTATTTCCAGATTTTTTTATTCACTAATTAGATTTTTATTTTCGGTCTTTCGATCTTTTATATAAGTAATATATAGCTTTTTTTGAATATTATATTTGCAATTGAGGGTTTCTAATTGGTATTTTCAAATTTCAAGATTCAAAAAAAAATCTAAATTTTTTTGGTTAGTTTTAAATTGAATAATCTCACCTACCTATAAATCGTCATTAAATATATTTTATAACCTCATAAAATAGTGCATTTAATATAAATATAAATATAAATATAAATATAAATATAAATATTAAATTTAATTTAATTTAATAAAATAAAAAAAATAACAAGCATTTAAAGTGGAATTTTTTGACAACTTTGAGAAATAATTATACCATTTAAAATGGATTAAAAAATAGTTTTTATTTCACCTTTTCTTTTGTTTTTCATTCTAAATTTTAGTTATCTTGAGAAAAAAAATTGCGCTAATCCCTATCAAAACTTCTAATTAAGGTAAAATAAAAATAAAAAATATTTTTTCCAACGAAATAAACTAATTATAATATGAATAATCCATTAAATAAATTATATCAATAAATTATCCATTAAGTGATTAAAAACAAAATCCTCTCTGAAATAAGAATTCCCGATTATAATTTTCAAAATAAAGAATAGTACTCTTTTACTTTACTTATGAAAATTTTCTATGCCATTGACTTTTAATTTCAAATTAGACAATTGTTCATTTTAAAAATGAAAATTTTCCATTTAAAAAAAATATATAAAAACCCCCATTTTAAAAAATGAAAATCTCAAAATTTTAAAATTACAATCTTAATAATTTTAATGATATATTTATGATTTATAATATGTAATTTGAGGAGAATATCTTTTATAAAAATAGTAGATTTTTATAACTATAACTATCGATTTATAGACGCGATTATTTCTTTCTTGTGTTTAATATAGTTATATACAAAGTTCAATATAGATATTATTCAAAAAAAAAAATTAAAGTATTTCAGAGACTATTTATCAAATAAATCAAGAAAAAGCGTGCCAAGTAACCAAAAAGTCATTTTTACGATTCATATATGGAAAATAAAATCTAACATAGTTTTCTGTTAAAGAATTTACATACTCATTATTAATAACTATAAAAAAAAAGTTTGTCTATCTGAGTCACATATCCTTTGATTATCTGAATTTTACACAGGATTAAACATAAGAATATTGGGTGTGGTGATTATAACCCTCCCCCCTTCCATATTAGCTTTTTCAAAAAATTATCTTGTGTTCAGATAAAAATTTATCGTGTTACTACTCATGGTGAAGTGTGATGATTATAAAAACATATAATTAACATACTTGAAAAATATTTAAACTATGGATTACTTAAAAAACTCAAGGTTAAAAGCGCCATTTTTTGCAATTTACGATTTAGACTATATTGCCATTTATCCAAAATATTAAACTTAAATTTCTACTCCGATTGGATTTAAAATGAAATAATCTCGCTTTAAAGCTATTGATATGAACTTAGTTCTTATTAAATTCAAATAAAGCTTTTATTAGTCAAAAAAATACAGTAGCTCTTTTTTCATGCAAAATAGTATGTAAATTAAGCAGACCATTCAACCCACTTTAATACAGTATAAGAAGAAATAAACCTATTCAAAACAGGATATAACCCGTTTTTTTTAGTTTTTTTTAATTTCTTTTACTACATTATATTTCAAAATATCAACTCTTTTAACTTTAAATAAATTTTATGAATTTTTTTTCAAATCGATTCTAGGATTCGAATTTTTCATTAATTTCTTTCTATTTATAATAATTTTGTCGATTTTTCTTGGTTTCCTCAATTTTAAAACACTGTAATTTTTATTTTTCATACGTTTATTTACTGACTTGCTGACAATACAAATTTTTTTTAAATTTTAATATTATTTTTTTATCCAAAATCTTCTTGAGATACTATAATTGATCCCCAAAACTTCGTTTTAATACTTTATGGACAGAATTTTATCAAATCCATATTCAAATATATTATATTTACCATGTATAGACAAAGATTTTAAATTATTGCGATTTAAAGGTTTTGGAATATCAAGTGAACTGATATCTCTTATTTTCTATAATATACGATAAAATTAATTTTACAGAAAATGAGATTATTTTAGTTTATTCTAGTATTTAAATATTATAAATTATTTCCTTTTTAAAAAAATACAGAAAAGAGAAAGAATTATATAAATAAAATATACTCATTTTTTATTCATTAAAAAATATATTATGGATCATATTATAAACTTGCTGATTTTTTTATTCTAAAATAATTACTTATACATAAAATTTTCATTTTAAAAATATAGGGATGCATTTTTTAATAACTCTTATTCCTCTAGTAGAAATATTTTGACATGCTTTAAACTTTTATATTGGTATTAAATTCAATGAGAATGTATATCTTATAAATTTCAAGATTTATTCAATTCCCTGCCAATTATTAATAATAAATAAAAAATTGGCCGAAAAATAAAACTAGAAAATATTATCTGAATTTCAAAAAAATAAAAGTACGTATGATCAAAATTTTCAGTTTTAAACATACGAAATTTATTAAAAAAATTCTTTTGAATGGTGTTATATTAATACTTTTTTTTGGATTTATTGATTTTAGAAGTATATTTGATCCAGATAAACTCAAAATACAAAATAAATAATTCCTGACTCTCTTATTTTGTATTGATCAAACAATTATACTATTGATAAGAATCTTACTTAGAAATCTTTTAGCAATTTACTTTTTGGGATCAAATCCATCTTCAATTACTCGATATCAACCTCAAGTACCAAAAAAAAATATCACATATGAAAAATAACTGTCATTTTAATAATAAATAATTAAACATATTATAAATATATGCTCAATTTATATAAGTATTTAAACAAATTTTTTTAAAAATTGTTTTGATTGCACTCTTCAAAATAAAATATTGCGAAAAATTCTTTCTCATAAATTTTTTTTACAAATATTAAATGTTCGAGATTTCACATTGAAATTATTTATTGGAAATTGAATAAAAAATTGTTTTTACTCATTTCTCACACACTCTTAAGAAAATAGATCACTATAAATAGAAATATTTTGGGAGCTAATGTGATCTTATGATTACTTTTGAATTTAATATTTATATTTCCATCTATCTCAAGAAAATATTTTTCTACAATTAATTCGTTTAATTTGTCAATTAAGGTATAAAACTCCTCAAAAAACATAAGAATAAACACCACTTAATTTAAATAATTCTGAAAAAATGTTACAAAATCTATTTGCTCTGCGCCTTTTTTAAAGCCATAATTTAATTTTTTCAAAGCGAAAACATCTGAATTTTATGGTTATAATTTACTATTATTTATGGAAGATTTTAAAGCTTTTGATAAATTGGATTATCCAAGCTCATTTTTAAAACCAAAGCTAAATCCATATTAGTTCTAGTGCATATGATTTTTTTTTTCTGAATTAATCTTGAATATAAATACACTGAATTCACCTGGATTCTTTTTAGATCTTAAGAACTCTTTGGGTATATATTTTTTTATTTGATCTTACACTCCCAATAATTTCTAGGTCTCTATATAATAGAACTTTTTCCGGATCGCATTTCGTAAAACTTTTGTCAAATTTTATGTTTATTTAGAGCCAAAGTACGGTCCTATGAATTTCTTTTCGAGATTTTTTCAGAGAAAATCATCTCTTTTACTCCCATATTTCCTCAAATATTAAATTAAGTTTAATGGGAAATTTTTTTTTGCTATCATACTTCCAAAATATTTTTAATCTATATTTTTATTGCTTGGTTGGAATTAATTTTTAAAATTGCACTTCTACCTAATTGGAGTTAACTAATAATAAAAGATTTTATTATTTCCGGGAAGATTGTGCTTTCTAAGATTTAAATCTACAATTTCTCATGGATTTATTATCTATGCCATTTTATCATTATCAAAATTTATAATTCTTGTTCCTTTGTCTTCAAACCTCAGAATTACTTAAGTTTGAAAAATGTCTATTTTTCATTGTTTCCATAAAAGCTGGTTGATCGCAAAAAACTGACCAGTATCCAGATGTATAAATTTTCTAATCTTATCAAAAACCAACCAAAATTAATGGTCAAATAAGCGCTTATAGCTTTACTGTCCTTAAACTTTTTTGATTGGTACCACCTTCATTGTAATTAATATTGTTAAAATTGGATGTAATTTCAATATTTTTTTAAATATAAATGATAATCAAAAGAATTATTTGATCTTCAATATGCTTTACGTTTGTAAAAACATCTTAATTTAACTTTCTTTTGATTATTATATTTTATTACACCCTTATATTCTTCTTTAGTATTAGATAATATTCAGTGCTAATCTTCCCCAAATATGATCCCCAAATTTTCTCAAGTAAGCTCCAACATCTAAGATCATTATTAGCATTTTGGTTTCCGCTTCATCAAATTTATACTTAATATATCCCTAATAGTCACTGAGATAATACTTGGGGTCTTCATAGTATCCAAAACTTATAAATACTCATAATCTTACTGAAATATTTTATGCATTTAAAACTCAAAAAATTTCGTAGAACTTTTTATAAATTCAAAATAAACAATATCTTTTAACCCTTTTCTATGCTTTTATACACGTATTAAAAGAATAAAGAAATCGTAAAAAATATTTGTCTTATATAAAAAAGATATTTTAAACTCCATTATAAATATATATATATATATCATTTCTAATAAAGAAAAATCATCTTTTTTGTATATTATAATGATATGAACCAAAAAAATAACAAAAAATGCAACTTAATTGCCCTATAACTTGTTTTTGTTTTATTTTATGAAAGATATTTATTAAAATTTCACAAATTGAGTAAATTCTTAGTTTGAAATAATTTTCACAAACCAGAAATTTTTAACTACGTAATATAAGCACCGCCTCTTATTTATTATTTATAAAAGCCTTTTAAAACCCCTTTTTTGGGTTTTAAACAATAACTCGGTTATTCATTAATAGGAATCTAAGTTTAAATAGATGACATTTTATATAATATTAATGAAAGCAGATCAAAAATCGTTATATTTAGCATTTTTTTAGGCGGTGATGATCTTGATATATAAATTTTAACACATTTATACCAATAAATTTTTGGAGGAAACATTTAAAAATTTAAAGAGTGAGAATTTAGAACAATTAGGTAGTATTTAAATCGACCACTTGTAAAATTTATAACTTTTTAAAAAATAAAAGCGTGGCTATTATTTATAGAATGAATAAAAGATGATTTAATTGTATATATAAATTTATTCTCTATGATTTATTAATGCATAAGATGTTCATCTTCCTCACCTTCATAATTATCAGGTTTATTTTTTCCGAAAATACCAGGACTAAGTTTGTTCTCTTAATTTTTTTAAAAAATTTTATGACTTTTTCAAAATTTATTTTAATCCTACATTTTTTCATCTGCAGAAAAAAATCAAATTTTATAGGGGTATTCCCTTAAAAAAATTTATTTTATCGCCTTTTTTTTTCTGTGATTTTTTTAAAACAAAAAAAATTAAAACATTTAATTAAGTATTTCTTTCAATAAAAAAACATCTTTAATGGATAAATATAAAAATTTGACTAAGGAATATGAAACACAAGCTATAGTGGAAACGGCAATATCTGAGGAATAAATAAGTAAAACCAACATATATGAACCAAAAATATACAATGGGATTTAAAAAAGCTCACAAGACATTTACTTTATTACTGGAATCAAATCAAATCAAATTATTTTGGTTATATTTATCAAACATGCGAATCTGAGCCTCTAAAAGCAGAAATTAAAAGAGGAATAAAGTCAAAATTTGCTCCTAAATACAAGCTCTTTGTGCTTTTTGTATGTCTAAGATATTATTTTAGATTTGAAAAATTGGCATATGATTTTAAAAACTGGTCCCCTTCAATATGATTGATGTTTAACTCAAACGCATCAATTGTTCTGGAGCTACTTTTGAAAAAATGCATGTGTGCTATGAAAAAAAATGGCAATTATCAAATATTATATGCTTGAGGAACAACAGAGATGTAGCTCTGATAATTTATTGTACGGTATTTTTTATTGATATACCAACGGGATTTTTTAGAGATGGTAAGCTGTTTTATTCAGGTAAG
>LSSL01000906.1:15627-28946 GCA_001953115.1 Smittium mucronatum
CCCGATGGCGGAAACGCCTTCATTAGTCCTGAAACAGAAGGCTCAATTTACGACATGTATGTTTCCAAGTTGATGGAGAGAAAATACCGTGATTTTTTTAAAAAATGGTTTCATGATTATAGGGTTCATGACAATTGAGATTATGAAGAATGTTCTATTATAGCAGATAAGGGATAGATAGGATTAAACAAAGATTTTAGGGTTATAATTCCAAAAAAAAAAAAAAACTTTACATAAATAAAAACTCTATAATTTAAGTTTCACAAACAATTGATGTTATAATTAATGATTTTCAGCAGGAATCCTGACTAAAAACTGCAGCAAAAATTATGAAGCGGATACCAGCCAAAGAATTATAGCAGAAATCACCTTTGTTAATTCGAAAAATTTAATCAAGTTATCTTGAGATACTTACAGGTGAAACCTGAATAAACAGAAATCTTTACAGATATTTGTATAATATTAACTAACCGTCAAATAGAAATATACCCGCTTAGATTGGATGTCTTAAAGTTCTACGATATGACAATAATAAAGGAACAGAGTTTTTTCAAAAAAAGGAAATAAAAAAAATAGCCGTAAGATTAAATAAGTCTAGAACAAAAAATTTCCGTGAATTATTCAAAAAAAAATAGCTAATGAACCGATTTTTTTGGTCTTTTCAAGAAAAACCCGCACTGGGAAGTGAAAAGCATCATCTGAAGCCGACTTTAGTGAATCCGAATACTTTGATTAAACACTAAACACATGTTTTTACAATCCAATACAGCTTACTATACATTAAAAATGATTTTAAATCTTATGATTTCAGTATAGCTAAATTTTTTAATTTTAACAATAATTCAATTAAAATATCATTATCTTGGGTAAAAAATATTTCATATAAAGGGGGATTTTTCCGTAAAATAATTAAATCATTCTTCTCTTCCCTAGAAATTTTTTTCAGCAAATTTTGGTTAAAATTATAAAAATAGGAATTTCGATTCACTAGGTAAGGTTTTTTTTCATTTGTGAATTTTTTTTCTTTTTTTATTGGAGGGAGTGTGAACTTGAAAGATTTTTTTAGCCAATTTATTGGGCGAAATAATAATCATATATAATTTTTTAATAATTTTGAAACGCTCAAAATATGATATTTTTTTGCTTAAACCACATATATTATAATAAATTTCATTAATTTAAATCCACTTAAATCTCTAAATAAATTGATTTTTTCAACATTTAGGAAGTGGGAATAAAAAATGTGTGAATTATGTCTCAATTTGGGATAAATGAAAAAAAATACACGGTGCCATATTTGCGAACTTAAATATGCTAAATAAATATAAATAAAACGATTTTTCAAAAATTTGACGGTAAATTCTATTAAATAATGTTTCCAGAGATAAGAAATCAACTGGACCATTAATTTCCCCAATTTTTGCCATAAAGCTTACTTGGATTAGGGTTTAGAATGTATTGATTTATGTAAGCCAAATGTCTACTTATTTTTTTTTTTGATATTATTTTATACAACGATCACTCGTTTTTTGACTTATAAATTTGGAAAGGGATCTTTAAAATTCTCGCCTTATATTCATTTTAGTTCACCGATTGATGATAATACATTATTTTGATAGAGGTAGATGGATGTGAAATATAAGCTAGGTAGCTATTCTGTTAATTTAGGTGTGATTATAATTATAAAATGGTACATTCGAAAACCCAGATCTAATAATTCCTGCATTATCCTACCATAAGTGACCGAATGAGTTTATAAAACCTCACCAAATTTTATTATAACTAGAAATCAATATTTAAAATTAATATTCCCGCTATAAAACTGTCTATAATTAAATAATCATTGCTATCATATATCTATTCAGTGTAATGGATTATCCTTTAAGATGTATTTTTGTCCTTTTATATTTTATGTTGGGTTAAATAATAACTTATAAACACCTGAAGGTCATCGGATCTTCTGCTTAGTTTTCTGTTTTTTCTGAAGAAATTTATTTTTAATTTTATTTCAGGGATGAAACGTTTATTTGGATCATAGTAAAATTAGTTTGGAATATAGTAACATTGAAATAACCCCCTTTTTATATAATTTTATAGAAATTATTTTGTTGAAAATTCCTAATAATGGAATTCATTGTCATATTGGGACTTAAATTTCATGTCTTTCTACTGGATGCTTTATTTATTCGAAATAATTATAGGCTTATCCAGTTTACAAATCTCAAATTTTTATTAATTACTTATAATCAATGGTCTTTTTTTACTCATATCCGCTAAGAATTTAAGGATTTAGTTCTCTTAACTATTAGGCCATCCTACCAAAAAAAAAATTGCATAATATGACCTACAATTTTAAAACCCCTTTTGAAATATTTGATGGTAAAGTATATTATACATGCTGCAAAATATTTAATCTCAAAAGAAGAAGAATTTTCAAAAGAACCGCAATTACTATTTAAAGTTATTCAAATTTTAGTTTCCGATTACATGCAGCATAGAACCAGCAAATAATAAACATATTAATCGAATAATATGGGAATTTTACTCTTAATAATTGGGTTGTTATTAAATATAAATATTGGATATTAAAATAGAGGGTAAAAGAGTTAAATTACTTTTTTAACCATTAAAATATCGCTAGTTTCTTAAAACAATCGGAAATTTTCAAAATAATATGAAAATAACTGAATTCCTCGTTTTAAAGGAATAAACCGCTTTTATTTTTTAAACCAATCTATTAAGATGTAACATTATTAAAAAAATAATTTGGAGGATCATAATTTTAACCCTAAATATGTTGATAATTTTCTAATATATATTTGAAAATTTCACTACACCTTTTTTCTTATACTTTTAACCTTAACAATAATTTTATCCAATAAAAAAGCACAAATTTTATTCTAAATTGTGAAATAAACAAAATGAGCACATTTTTTAATTGTTTTAAATGCACATCTGGTTTTATTTTATTTTATTTTTTCATGAATAATAGGAGTTAAAGTGGAGTTTTTATCATTTTCCAATTCAAATAAGTTCAATTGCAAAATCATTAGCCCCCTAATTTGAAATTTATCAGAATACAATTGGAAAATTTTCATTCATAAAATATAAATTGACCATAATAAATTTCGGAAATTTCTCATTTAATAATTGCAAATTTTATAGCCTATTATTTTCACCGAAACTTAAATATAGCCAACCAAAAAATGGAATCTTTTAATTAAATGATATTGTCACTAAAATTACATCATTTATCACTAAAAAGCCATTTTATTAACAAATATTTTTATAGAAAATCAATCATGAACTAACATATGTCGATAAGAATCCTAAATAACTTGGCTTAAAAATGCGGGGTTTCTTTTGTTCTTCCCCGAAACTCTGAATATCAAGAGATGAAAAAAGTTATACTAACTAGAGAATTAAGAATATTAGGAATAAATGTTGAAAGAATTTTTAGAGAAGGTGGAACAATAATGAAATAAATTAGTGTATTGAAACTGATTTAAAATAAATCGGTTTGGTATAAAGCTTGTTTATGTTGAAACTTTAACCTAAATGTAGTATTAGACAAATTATTACATCTTTTGATATTTATTTTCAAACAGTAAAAATATTTTTTTTACTAAAAAAATTTATTGAGGTTTATTTAAAGCACACTTTTTGATAAAATAAATTTAGTTCTCGGAAAGAATTGAAAGAAGAAGAAGAAATTAAAATATAATTAAAATGCTATATATAAGATGGAATATGAATTTTAAATATTTTTCGGCTCATTTATTATAACTAATTGATATCATGTTATTATTATTTTCAATTTCAATTTTTAATAATGTAATAGAACAACATAAAATCACCTATTTACACGTGAATAATATACCAATTTGCTCTATAAATATGTTTATGATTACAGAATCCTCAATATACTCACATAATACAACCATTAAAAAATAAAATCTCCATTTTTTGTTTTTATTTTTATTTTCTTACGCTGCTATATTATTGAAAATTTAAAATTTTTATGGCACAAAAAGGTAACCATATTTTCCCTGAATGTCAATAAGTAATGTATAAAATATATGTATCAAGTATTTAGGCCAGTTCTATCATAAAAAAATACTTGTTTTTCGGCAAAAAACCTACCCTTAATATCATTTGAATCCAAAAAAGATATCTATTAGAGGTATTTACGAAGCTTTTCTAATTCTTAGGGTGCCGGGATTAATCAAAGAGCTTTAAACGCATCAAACTCGTCTAAAGAATTTTTTTATGAAAAAATGTAAAAGGGTTAATACTAATATGGTTTAAAAATATGTAAAAATACAAGTATCCTAACTAAAAACTTATATGTCATTTAATTTATCAATCGGCTAATAGAAGCCAATTTCAACTTTGAATAATCATCAATATCAAAATTTTATATAAATAGACTTTAATATTGTTCTGTTTGGTGTATAAAATATTCATAATTAAAGAAAGCTCTTATTTCATGGAGATATTAAAAAAAGATTTTTTTCAAACTCCAAAATGTCTTGATTTATTGAAACTAATATTTTTTTCTTTCAATATATTGATTTTAATAAATATTCAGGATACTTTTTTATTTAAAAAAATGAAATTATATTCGGATAAATAAAATCTAAATGTTCGTTGTATTATTTTTTGGTCTTCCTTTTTTTTCGTAAAGATGTATGTGACTATTACATTTGAAATTTTTTTTCTTAAGAGTAATGAGTAAAACTGTTTGTATTTAATGATGTTAAATTCCAAGAATAAAAATTTGAAAACTTAGCGATTCTATTTTTCTATTTTTCTTTACATTTTTATATGGTCATAAAACATCTTCTATCTTAAAATTGTCGAAATTTTAGCCTTTTCATTCTTATATAATAGTATATATTATGGGAAATCCTCATTAAAATATGAGCGATTTATGAATTTCCTGTTTTTTCAAATTTTAAAAGATGTAAATATTTCCAATATTTGAATAAATTTATCGCTAAATTCTGGAATCTTTTTATCAGTCATCTTAGGTTCCTCGATATAAATAATAACTAATGGGATATATTTTTTATCTATTATGTTTTTTATTCTGAAATATATAACATGCTTTTATTGTGAGATTAAAGCGATACAGTATTTTTTTTGGCTCTGTGGCCAGCAATTCACCCTTTTTGTACAATATAGGAAATATCTAACTTCTTAAGATATTTTTTCAGCTGAGGTAAGAAATAATTTTCAAGTTAAATTCAAATCTTTTTTATGAAAAGAAGAAATAAGTAATATTTAAAATTCATATTATCGTGTCTTTAATTTATTCCCTCACAACAAAACTTCAACAGATATAAATTTCCCTAAAAAATCATAGAAAAAAACTTCAGAAACCTGAAATAAACTTTCTATAAGCTTTTTAATTCATGTAATTTTGAATTTTTTTGCTAGAATCAAGTATCTGGAAAGACTTTTTATGCATTAGAAGTTTATTTTTTTACATAAATATTGAATTTAAATATATATCCTGTGTTTTATTAGAAAAAAGTGTGTTGTTTTTAAAATGTTCTTACAGATAGTTTATTTTACTCTTTTTGATTTTTTTATCTTTCAATATAGCTTATAGAGGAATATAACTAGCTATATTTTGAATATATACCCATTACATTCATTAATGTTTTTATCATGAATATTTTTTTGTTTATTGTGTATAATATTCATAGATTTTGTAAAATATTATTTCATAATTCTATTTTAGTGATAAATTGTATGTTAGTCATTGATTTTGCATCATAGATTTTTTATATAGCCTCGCGAATTTCCATATGATTTATTAAATTAGTAATATACGTCACTTTATAATTTATGGGGTTATTTTTTCTCTATATATTCCTACATTCAGTGAAGTAATCTGCGTTAAAACACGATATTGGAAGAAAAAGTTCTTTAAATTTTCCTGTTATATTTTAAAAACTTATCTTTTGACAAAATTTTCTCTTATTTTTCAGTAAAAATTAAAAATATATGTTTTAAAACATACTGAAGCCAATTTAAATTAATTATAGATATTATATATTTTTTTTGTTGAAAAAAAAAATCGTCTAATATAAAAATAACTCTTTTTTTAGCGATAAACTATAAAATTTTAGTGGTGGAATTCTCTGGAATTTTTTTATTAGAGATAGATGATATTTTATGGTTTTCATGAACCGATTTTAGTTATTGAATTTTTTTTCTCATTGTAAATCGCTTATTTATTTGGAAAAATGGTATAAAATTTATGAAAAAACTAAATTATGTTAAGTATATGTTTGCTTTAAATCAAATGTGTTGGTTTTTTATTTAATTTATTCAAATATTTTTTTTATTTTTGATTTTTTTATATAAGAAATTTTATCGAATAATCATGTTTAATCTACTGTTAGTCTCAAAAAGGGATGTTACTTAATTTAAGTTTTAAATTTTTTACAAAAAAACCTATTATACTAGCCTTTTATTTAAAAAAGAGTATTAATTTAATATTTATGTCTTTAAATAATACTGGAAATTTATTTAAAAAAGCCAAATGTTACTTATTTTAAAATAAAATTAATAACTACATTAATCAATAAATAATTGCCTGATTTAAGCAATAAATTGCTTGTGTATAAATAATTGATCCCATTTATTAAAAAATACCTGTGGTTGTTATTTTTCTGAAAAAAATAGTATGTTATTGGATTTTTTTCGAAAAATTGATGCCATTCAGGCTTGAAAACCAGTAAAATCGATTTATTTATGTTTCAAATCAATATTTATATTTATGATTCTAATTACATTTTAAATCAGTTTTTTTCTGAGTTTAAAAATATGGGCTAATTATTTAATTCAATGAATTTATTGTTTTTCTGAAACTTTTTATTTTATCACAAGCCCTTTATTTTTTTACAGGCCGTTTTCCCGGTATTTAAGCCTATTAAATTACTTTTCATAGTAATATGAAGCTATTCTCTAACTAAATCCAAGCTGATTTTTCC
The DNA here is from genome assembly GCA_001953115.1 of Smittium mucronatum. Classification (NCBI taxonomy): domain Eukaryota; kingdom Fungi; phylum Kickxellomycota; class Harpellomycetes; order Harpellales; family Legeriomycetaceae; genus Smittium; species Smittium mucronatum. The sequence continues at coordinate 22,635 of LSSL01000906.1, forward strand.
TTTTTAATTTTTTTAATTATTGGACCATTTATCAAAAACTTTCAATATGACCCTAAATAGGAATTTATTACATGAAAATAAATAAGAATATACAAAGTGCACAAATAACGTTCCAGTTTTATATTATGCTTTAATTCTAGTATATTTTAGGACCCATATTGGGCTTTTAACAAAAAATTACTTTCATTTTACAAAAAATAACCATTTGTGTCGATTTATTTGTAAATTAAGCCAATTGAGATTAATTTCTCAAATATTTATTGATTTTAGAATTGCAATCTAAATATTATACAAGAAATTTGTTAGCTATGAACATTTTTACTTAAAAACATATGATCCCATTTCTAAGTTTTGTTCACTATAGATTTTCGAATTTATGGTAATTTTTTTTCCTAATACTAATAATAATAAGATACTAAATCTTCAAAACCCCCAAAAATAAAACGACTCTGCATATGGGCAGTTATAATTGGTAAATCTTGCATATATCAATTAATGTTAAATAATTAAAATACTTTATACTTTATACTTTATAGATTTTTTCAAATAGTAAGACAAATTCATTAATCCCCATTAATTTTAATTTTAATTTCCAATATCATGTATTATTTTTGTAGCCAAACCACTTTTAATTCGATTAAAATATAAATTAGTATACAGCTACAGAATATCTGAGTAAGATTATCGATTCTCAAAATAATATTTTAAAAAATCAATTGAATAAAAATTTATTTTTTATTGAAAAGGCGGAAATTTTAAGTGGAGTAATAAAAAAAATCATATCAATTATCCCTGAATTTAATGGACCGGTTAAATTTTAAAAAAAAAATTGATTTTATAAAACCAAAGATAAAAAAAAATAATTACTAAGATTTTTTTTATTCATACTCCTAGTTATGTAATTTCTGAGTCTAATACATCTTTTATATATCATTTTTTAATATGAAATTATTATTCTACTTGCATCTTTCACTTTAAATTTTTATTTTTCATACCATTTAAATAAATAAATTAAAGCAAAAACTTATACTAATCTACCCAGAGATTGAGGCCAACATTTTTAGAGTGCTTTTTTGGTCTTATATGTCTTCTCTTGTTACTTTTTAGTGTATTATTCTGTAAACTTGTTCTGTTAATACTGAAATTTTTTCATGAAAGTAGAGAAATTTATTTGTTTTTTTCAGAAACCAGTAACACAAGCAAAAAAAATCACAATAAATATTCATGTTTTTTTTTTTCAAAAAATCAACAAGTCGTCCTTAAATATCCCCATAATATTGTCGAATTTTTTATAAGATAATCTTTCTATATAATTTTTTAAGATGTCCTCATTAATTTCTAGGTCTGAAATTCCTGTCACTAAAAATACTCTTTGTTCAAAAGATTCTGTTAAAAGATTAAATAATAAATTTTCCATCTTCTTTGAAATCTCTTTATAATCCACCTTGTCGAAGTTGAGTATACAGAGGTCTACATACTCACTTAATATCTTCTTTGAAAATTTTATAAAATCTGTGAGTGATACCTTTTTTCATTCTATATATTTATCCTTATTGTCTCTATTAAACCTTTATAAAGGATTATTAGTTGATGGAGTAAAAATTTCAAAGCTTTTGTTCCAATTAGAATAGATAATAAAATAAAACTTATTGATATTTTTTATCAAATCTTTTAAGATAGATGTTTTGGATCTTTTTATGATGAACAGTGCCTTATTTTTTTCAAATAATCTCTCTTTGTTATTAAATTCATCTTAAATATATCATTTCTTATGTGATCCCTATATTTAAATACACCATTTCTAAGAATATACGAGATTTTTTTTGATGATTTTACCAGCAATTAACCCTTCTCATTGAATTTCCCAAATTTTCATTGGATTTAGCTATGGCTTCTGTCGAGTCAGCTATTAGGTTTTCTGAAGCTCATATACACCCGCTTTTTTCTATTTCAATATTTAAAATTTGAAAAAACCAAATATATGGTTTATAATCGTCGCTTTGAGTTGGTTTTTTAGCTACAGGTATGATTTTTAGGTCTAAATCTGTAATATCTGCTACTATTACAGTTCAACCTCAATTAAAAAAACAGAAATTATAATCGATATGCAAATTTCTTGACTTTGAAAATGATTTGATGAGTTTTTTTGAAGTCATTATATATCCAAAAATTTTTATATAAGATGAATAATCTTTTATGTAGGACTTTTGTGAATCTTTTTATCCAACTAAAATTTTCAGTTGAAACCGAGCTTTCCTACTTTTTTTGACTAAATTGTTATTGATTTTGGTATATAATTTTTTAAAATATATATTTTTTCCATCTGATTCTAAAACTCTTTGAATTGTTTTTGGCTTATATCCAAGGATGTGATATTTTAAGATCACTTCTTTATGAAATTTTGGATGCTTAACTATACAAACTTTCTAAATTTTAGAAGAAATTTATGTTGACACTTCACCAGTATTTTTTTTGAGTACTTTTAAATCCCCTCTACAATATATAATTTTAAGTCAAAAGAAGTAGTATACCTTATGCCTTTTCTGATTTAAAATTCTTGTAAATGAAGATCTTTGCTTTTCAATCTTATCATAATAAGTGGAATTTTCAACGGGTAACCATTTTCTAAAAAACTTGAACCATTTTAAAAATTATCATAACTAATAGGATGAAATGGTTTGAATTTATTGGTAAATTATTGATTTTAAGAAATTTCATGCCATTTTTTGGACAGAAAATTATTAAAGAAAAAAAATTTATTTTCATTTTTAAGATAAATAAAGAAATTTTAAAATTTATAACAATTTTTTATTATTAAAAAGTATTAAAAATAATAAAAAATCATATTATTCCTCTGTAAAATTATTTTTGCAATTTTTACATTAATTTTTATATTTATTTAATACATTCTTATTTAGGACCATATTGAAAACTTTTGATAAATATCTCAATAAAAAAAATTAAAAAGATTAACGAGAAAAAACAGCTTGGTATTTGTACTCAAATTAATTTAATAGGACTGAATATCGGGAAAACGGCCAGTAAAAAAATAAGGGGGATTATGTTAAAAAAATCGTCTTGGAAAACAATAAAATCCTTGCGTTTAATAATCAACCAAAAATATGTATGGTATCTATTTTTATTAGTTAAAAAAAATCAGATATTCCCCAATATTTTTATTTGATTGAATTGTAAGAAAAAAAATTATAAAATGATTTCAGCTAAATAAAAGATAATTTACATCCTAAAAACACAGAATATTGTGAGAAATAATAATTAGTATTAAATGTATTCGTTTTTTTTATATACTTAGTGCAAAATAAACTTATAACAGGTTATGAAAATTAACTGCAATTTAAATTTTCCATAAAGATATATTGGAAATTTTATTCAAATATACAAATATGGTTACTAAAAGAAAACAAAAAAAATTGTTAATTTATACTTATCATTAATAACTATACTTTTTTTTATTCGAAACTATAATTAAATCCTAATATTTATAAAAAATAAACTTTAAGAAAAAAATTTAAGTTTTGTGATTAAAATTATATTTACCTATATAACTTACAGTTTTTTTCTAAATTCTCATATTTTACCCGTATATCATGTTTATCCGTTAATACTTTCTAGCTTTAATGGACCTTATCTGCATGAGAAAGTATGCCTAAGATATTATATTTCAGCCCGTTGTAGTTCCATAGGCTTTTTTTCGGGTGTATTATAGGAAATCTCTGTATTTGATAAATATGATAATTGAATTTGGCCAAGAAAATAAACTTGTATTGTAGAAAAATCATTTTAATGGTATATGAATAGCAATAAAATCATAATAATAATAAAAAAATCATGATAAGTAATATATCGAGTAATCGAAATAACATATTTTATCTATTAAGATGATATCCTAGATTTAGGACCTCAAAAAAGCAAAAAGATTTTCAACAAATATCTTCTCTTTAATTCAAAAATTGATATCTAAATTAAAAAAACTCTACATATATTAAATTTTAATTTATGACTAAAATTTTTTTATTTCGTAGAATTGAATATTATTTAATTCGATCCAATTATTTTAAAAAAGATTTCGAGTTTCAATTTAAGTTAATAAATAATTGACTTAGATAGAATTTCCGATGAAGATTTAATGGATTAATTTTTAATAAATATATTGGGAAAATAAATCAAGAAATTATGGAATATAAATCAAAAATCATGGTGATTTCTTAATAAGGAAAGAAAGAATAAGGAATTTTGAATATATTAGTCTTTTTATATTACAAAAAAAACACTTAATCGAATAATTTGGGTTATTGTATTGAATAAATTAAGTTAAAATAGCAATTTCTCAAGTGCGTCTTTTTTGAAAAAATAAAATAGTATTTTTTTATGTGGACGTGATCCTCGATTAAATTTGATACTTAGGATTATTTGATACATTTTCATTACTTTATATTCCTCTTAATTTTGACTCCAAATTCTGTCGGGCATTATTCAATTGATTATATTCTTAATTTTTTGATTGATAGATAAATAATAAAAGTTTGTCAATAGATGTGGCCTTTTAATATCTCAATCATCTTTTATTAGAAATAGAAATAACAAAGGTACTTTTTTTTTAAAAAAAACTAATTACTTTCTTTGAATAAGCTTTTTCAATTTTAATAAAACGAGGCCAATAATTTAACAATTTGTAAGCGTATTCATTTAGTATTTTCATTTTTTTAGTTTTTGTTTATTTTTCTGAAAATCCAAAAGTTACAGAGTAATTATCTAGCCATTTCTTTTTTGTTTGCTCTATATAGACGAAGGTTATTTATAATAAGCCTGAAGTTTCACTGATAGTTTCTTGAACTTTTTTTGAAGATCTCGAATAAAATTACGGGTATTGTAACATATTTTGTAATGATCCAATCATTATTGGTTGCGCATATTACCCCTTTATTAAAGTTTCATAATCTATGACCAATTTATTTCTTATCCTATATAAACAGCTCGCATTCCCACTTTTTGGAATGCAAGCTTTTCAACTAGTTTCTTAACTTCACATTCCTCTTTAGTTTAAAATATATCTTATTCATAATAAAACATTCAATCCTAGACATTTCCAAGACCCATTAGGTTCCTTACAAATTTCCAATTACGCAGGTGTGAAATTTTGAAAAAATTAAAGTGTTTTCATTTTTAAATTTACAGGAAAACTCTTTATTATAGACTCATTCTGATAAAAATAGTTCTAACGGTTTTTAAAAGAGGGTCAAAAGAAATTTAAAAAAATCACGCTTTTCATATGTAAAACAAAAGTAAAAGTGAATTAGAGTCAATGATAATTTATATTTTTTCTATTTAAAACCATAAAACGAAAATTAAACACTAAATATATTCCACATTTTTTTGTGCTTATAATTTTATCAACCAAATATTAATCATTAAAAAATACAGATTTTAATTTAGACGAGCTAAGAATAGAATTATAAATTTAAAGAGGTTAGTTTTTATTTATTTTTATGGTATATTTTAAAGTTCTTAAATAAATTTTTTGTATAAGTTAATTGATCTCGTAGGTAGCTATATTTTCTTCTTATCCAGTTTTTGGATTATTAGTGACTAAGTGATTAAAGTCAGGGTGACAGATCATGGTACATTTTTTATCGTACTTTCTTAAATACCACTTATTTCTTTGCTTCCTCCTTTACATGTGCATCTAATTTCTATTTTGTATACCCAGCCTGAAATTTTTCTAAAAGCATCGGTGATGGAGATTTTATATTGAGAAAATTCAATATTAAAATCTGTTTTTAAACTTATAAGGTGATTTTTATGGATTTTTTTGGATAGTTCTATTTTTTGACACTATATTATACCAACCACTATCTCTTTCGGTTACTTTACCAAATAAAAGCTTATTTATATTTCTTTTAAATCTTCTTTTGGCACTTTAATTCTAAATTTGTCACAGATTTCGTAATTTTGTTTGTTTTTTGTTTTAATCATTCGATTTTTATTTTTGTTCCTATTTTTAATTGCTTATGACATCATCAGGTGTTTTAAGGATGTATTGAAACTAACTGGTAAATATTCACCATATGCTATCATATTTTCATCTAATATATCGTGTATGCTCGATCCATCAACAGAACTTATATTATCATATAATAAAAAATTCTCTGAATTAATACTTTCTTAATAATTAGAATTTTCTATTTTTTCACATCAATTGTTAAAAAATGTGTTTTCAATTTTATTTAGAATCGAAAATTTCTGGGTAATATCTATCTATCTCCTTCTTTTCATAAACTTTACATTAGCGCA
>LSSL01000907.1:0-11939 GCA_001953115.1 Smittium mucronatum
ATGGAAACTTTATCATTTTATTGTCTTTCAAAGATTTTGATTTGGTTTAGATCTACCTCCAAAAAAAATTTGTTAAATCATGTGCTTAAAATTATTAACTCGGAAACAATGTAACAATGAGGCGGAAATGAATTACTCTTATTAAATAATAACCACACTGATATAATTTTTCATGAAAAAATATGATATATTTATCAAAAATTATTAAAATTATTAATTTTTCAAAATTTTATAAAAATATGATTTAACTTTTGGTTTTTATTTAAATTTTAAGTATAAGTATAGGATCAAATTTTAAATATTTGAATAATAATCAGCTTATTTTAATTTTATCTTGAATTGGATTTTGGGAAAAAATACAAACTATTTTTCAGTTTAAAATTTTATATTAGTTATTTATCTAATTTTAGTTTCGAAAAAAATTTACACACTCTTAATTTAAACTGATTTAATTTGAATGAGAATTAAATTTAACCAGATTATTAAATAATTCAACATAATTAAGATTATCATATCAATTTAAAGGCGTATCAGTGACTTTCTAAAACAAAATTTTTAATTAAATTATATTGTGATTTATAAATTCTTTGTTAACTTACATATTTTTTTATATAGAGTTCGAAAATAAAAATAAATGAAAAAATATTTCAATTTTGAAATATCGCTTCAATTTTTTTTTAATCTGACATATTTAATATTTTTATAATTTAAAGGTATTATAGAAATTTATTTAAATTTTTAAAATTTTTAAAATTTTTGAAACATAATATTTTATTTAATTAAATTGATTTTTTCAAAATATATTTATTTAATAATCTTATTAATATTTCTAAATTTTAATATAAAAAATTACAGAAAAGAAAATAATTGAATTATATAACTATAAATAGTGTGTTATGCTCAGATTAATCTATTTGTATAAGAGCCTTATACGAAATTAATTTTAAAGTTGAATATTTATTATAAGAGTTGTTATTCTGACGTATTATAAAAAGAATTTTTTTTTAAAATCTCAAAAAAACTTTCTAAATATATATTTATATTTATATTTATATAATAATAAATTTTTAATGAATGGAAGAAAGAATATATGGACTGATTAATATTACTTTATATTAAAACAAAATTATTTCAAAAAGATTTTGAAATAATAATTTTTACTTGTTTTAAGACTTTTCTCTCAAATAAAATTAATATTCAATAAAATTGAACTTGTATACTCTATTTAACCTAAATTTTACATATAAAACCATAAATATGATATACAAGTTTAAAATTTGCAATATTTTAATTTTTTAGATCCAATAATTGTTTAATGAATTTTTCAATACAAATTATAACCTATTTTATTTAAATAATACAAAAAGTTTAAAAATATTTCAAATTTAACTATTCTTAGCAAAAATTCCGTAAAATTCTAAATATATATAACATAAAATTCCAATAATTTCAATGATACAAATTAAAATATTACGAAATTTCGGTAAAAATAAAACGGAAAAAACATTTATTTTTATATCGATTATAAAATTTAAATAATGATTTTTTTATAAGCAGAATAATATATGCTTTTATTTTTTTATTTTTTATTTGTATTCATTGTAGATTATTCGTAAAAAATACAATGTATCATGTAATTTTTATTTATTTTTATTTATTGAGTGATTATTTATTTAATTAATAATAATAAATCAAAAAAAAATCTTCGGAGACCTAAAAAAAATGATCCACATTCTCATGCAGTTTATCAATTAACATTATAATAATTTATTAATCGGTAATTTTTTCATTTAATTTATAACTTTAAAATTGATAAATTTATGCTTGGATAGAAAAAATAGAGTTTCGAGAATGAAATCAAAAAAAAATTTAAAAAAAAAATTGTTTCCATTTTTCTCAATAAAATACATATTTAAAATAGGATTTATAAAAAATTCAATTTTTATTATTATTTAGAACTATGAAGCATAAACATTTACCTTAATATATTAGATCAAAAAATTCTGATTTCCAAAAAGTCGTCATTTTCAAATAAAGATATGAAATAATAAATATAGATAGATTGCGATTAAATTTTAAAATGTAAAAAAAATTAAACTATATATTATTTTTTTCAAAATTTCTAAACTAAAAAACATTATCGTAAAGAAAAAATCTGGAGATTTTGATGAAAAGATTTTTTTGTAATAATTTTTTATAGATAAATTTCTATCTTTTTAAAAATAATATTAATGAGTTTTTTATTACTAGCTTCAGTGTATAGGAAAGATGAGCTTAGAAATTCCAATTTTAATGCCTTTAATACCAGATATAACAAAGGTTACAATTATTTTGAAGAGGAACTTTGGGTTTAAAATTAGACATGGTACTTGAAAAAATAAAGATCATTATCTTACAACAGAAATAAAGAATTAGGTGTCGAAAAATAAAATAATGAAAATTCTAGATCGTTAAATATAACATTTAACATGAAATTTAATAAATATAGGCTAATTTTTATGGTAATATGCCACCTTGAGATATCGAAAAACATGATATATGAGCAAATGGTAGATGATTTAAAATACCATCTTTCTTATTATATATTTTTTACAAAGTTTGCTCCTAAAATTAAAGATTTATAAAATGAAATTACGAATATGTGACCCATATTTATCGGGTAATATTTTTTTTTGAATTTTTCATATAGATTTCTAATCTGAAAAATCTCAAAAATTTCAACAGCTTCAAATAAAAATAAAAAATTTATAGATTCATAAAACAAAAATAAGATCAAAACTTCATAAATTTTGCAAATATATTGAAAAAAAAAAATGTTTTGTTGATGGGGTTCGAAAGGAATTTCAAGGTAAGAGAGTTTCTTTTATAAAAAGATAATATATTTTCCCGAAAAATTGTAAATATAAATCCTGAAACTTTTCGTGATATATATATATATATATATATTTCAAGGTATCATTAAAGGATTTGTGGGGGAGGGTGGGGAAAGCTTTCCTGTTTGTTTTCACTAAATTATTATGGAGTTCAATGTTATACGAATTCAAGTAAACAAAGCATTAATAATAATTTTTTTTAGTAGAGGAATCTTTATTTGGCGAATAATAATAAAAAAAAAAAATCCGCAAGTTATTAATAAAAGAAATATATGTTTAATACAAAAAAAAATTACACGAGATTCATAAAATAAACGCATATATATAATTATGGCTATAATCGGATAATTATAAATCATTTAGAAAAAATCTAATCAATATAGAGTAAGATCCTGCATTTCAAAACATCCAATAAAAGTTTTATTAATGTTGTATAGATATTTTTTTTTCATCCCAAATAAACGAATTATTTTAAAATCCAAAATGAGAAATCATTTTAAATTAAACACTAATTTAAAGAGAAAAAAAGTATTTATATCACTAAGAGTTATATTTTATTAAAGCCTTGATGCCTAGCCTAAACTTTTATTTGGCGTGAATGCTATGCTTTATATATTATAAGGAGCAGAATAAAAGTGCAAAATCTTTTATCACGTTTTCTATAGTTTATTATAACTCCATTGTATGAAACAGTTATTTTCTAGTTTTAATAAGTATTATTTTTCTTTAAAAAGAACGATCTATTCTTTGTTGAAATATACTTTTTGGTCAATTTTGTTTGAGAATGGAACTTGCATTTTTTATTTGAAAACGCCCCCCCCCCCATTTTTTAAATCGTCTTTAATAATTTAGGAAATTGCTTTATTTCGTGTTTTAGCACAAATAGAATATTCTTTATACGAATTCTGGCATTTTTGAGAAAAGATTTTAACACATTTGCCTCGAATTCAATCTATTTCAGAAAACCTCTAAATGTGATCCCCAAAGAATAGAATAATCGTGATTTTCAAGAAGGGTTATTTAAAGGATAGATAATTAAATTATATAATTCAATAATAATAATAATAAGACAAAAATTGATCCCCAACTGTATTTATTTTATTTTGAAATTTGGATTTTTCATTGTTTAATAATATAGCAATTAAGCATATAGATGTTTACTAGGAATAAGATAATACGCGTTATGTGGAAAAGATTAATCTATGCTTTAATTAAATATTTAATGAAAAAGAATAATTATTATTATGTTTTATTAATCTGAAATCTCACCACATTAAAATAGCATTAGGAAAAAAGCAATCAATTAATTTATTTATTAAAAAAAAATAAAAGTGGTTCTAGAGGTACCATTTATACAAAGAATCAGTTCAAAGGGATGAGAGTTTTTTTTTTTTTTTGAGAGAGAGAGTGAGAGAATTTATTTTCAAGTACTTTTTTAAAACGAAGCAGCAAATAAATCAGATAATTTTAGTTTGAATTTTGCAAGATTTAAAAATGAAAATTAGTTTTAAATGTTTTGATTTTGGTTGGTAGTTAGCGGGTTATAATCAAAATAACAAGTCTGATCAATTTTTTTATATTAAATTGATACGGAATGGACTTTAATCCAAAGAGTAAAAAAGATTAAAGGTATTCGATAGTTGGAATTATTTTTTATCTGGAGCTACAACATGAGCTAGTGCATTTAATTATCCATTTTGAAGAGATTGAAGTGTAGAAGGAGGAAGTTTTCAACAGTTTAATTTGACCAAATCAAAATTTAGGGAGAGCAATGGGGGGTATGATTAAGTCCAGCCAAAGCTAGTAATTGGGTTGAATAAATAATCTTGGATCTGTTACAAGGATATAAGATAAGTGTTTTCTGAATCTAATAACCTGCTATGGATAAGGAAAAGTAGGATATATGTTCTTTGTTATATAGCTTGAGTTTTATTTGATTTTTAAACTAGTGTTTTGATAAGTTCCTAGAAGGTATTTATGAATTCAAGATCGGCGATGGCGCATTTATTCATAACTAGAAAAAACCCAAATTACATGGTCTACTGCAAGTTAATTCCAGTTGAATGAAACGTATGGGTTTTGCAGTCTCGCTTTGCTATAAGCAAGAGAAAAAAAAAGCGCTTTGGCCAGCTAAAGATGTAGCATATTTTCCAATTGGATTTAGATTTGCGGATTTAGCAGCTGGGGCTAAAGTCGCAGAGCCACTTGGCTTAATCTAGATACACTGTACCTTAAAAAGGAAATAATTTCAACCTAGATATTGCCATGAAATTTAGACAGCTGGTAAGCTCATGACTCAGTTCTTATCGTTTTATTATTTGGTTTTTTCTGTATAGGACTTTAATAGTGCTATATAGAAACCGAGTAATCCTGATAGCAATAGTTACCTGGACATATAGAGGTTGCCAGGATTCAGTTTAACGCGAGAAGCACAGAAGATTTTATAGATTAGTGTATAACTCTTTGGAATCTAAAATATGGATTGATTATAAAACAGTTCTATTGGAGTTGGATTGGAGTGTTCATGTGAAACAATTAAGATTAGGTGCTATTCATTGGCCAACTCAATCAGTTATTACCAAATTGTATATTGTATGAGCTAATAAATGGCAGGAAATGCAGTGATATGGAGATGCAGCCAATAGATAGTATGCATACTTTGTTGCCGTTCCAACCAATGATATCCAGATATTCTGGAAATTTCAGCGTTGAGGAAACCTAAATTTTTATTAAAATGTTTAATTTCCAAAAATTACTTTCCAGCTCAAAAAAAAGGGAAATATTAATAAAATGTACGATTTAAAGAGCGGCGTTATCAATTTCTTTAATAGGAATAAGAAGCCTCTCCTGCTTGTAGCGGGATCCTTAGGAGGCATATATTATTCGTTGGACTATCTCAAAACTGTCTTGATCCAGATGCAAGATTCTATGGAACAGGACAGTTGGGCTAAAAAGAAGTAAGTGAATTCACAGTTTCCGTTGTGAAAAAAAATATTTAAATTCATCATCCCTCGTTCTCCCTTTATCGTGTTGCAATGGTGTTAATTTTGCGTTTTAAATTTTTTTTTTTTTTTTGGGTGAAAAAAACAGTATTTCCGAAAGGTTTAGCAGAAATCAGCTGGATATACAATATACCATTCGAAATCTGGCATCTGAATTGATTTTGAATGTAACTAACGATATCGATGTTGAATGTTTACTTGAAGAACTGCGCACCATGCAAAAATCCAAAAAGAATAAGCTCGAAACCGAACATTCAGCACCAGTTTCAATTGTAATTGAGAAATCAAAAAAGGACGACGATTCAGACTCGAAATTCGGAAGCCAAGAATCCTTTAACCAAAACTCCGAAAGTTCATATTCCATTATAAATGGATCGGCAGGAGCTAGCCAAGAAGATTCTACTAGTCCCGCTACATATGAGTCCAGCCAAGATTTAACCGAAAAAAAATTTGAAAGCGTTACGCCTCCAGTATTCAGCCGAACCAAAATCGAAATCTGGAACGAAATCAAGATCAAAAGTAACATAAAAAATTGTCGTTTTTTTTATTTGTTTTCCACGTCACAATTTTTTTTTTTTTTTTTCATTTAGGTTTCAAAAGATTGATTTTGGCCTCTTATCTCGAAGTTTTGTTATCTGTGCTAATAAATGTACAGCTCAGTATTATTGGGCAAAAGGTATATTCCGATTCAGTGGCCCAGAAATACCAAGTCGGGATGTATGAAGATGTATGGGGCACTCGGATTGCTAATTACTCCAGCGGGTTTAGTACAGATGAGCAGAATTTCCTAATTCTGAGCTGGTGGTTTTTGAACAAGGGATGGAAAATAGCCTTGGAAATTATTTCGGAATCTGTAGATGAAATTGTTGGAAAGTAAGTATTTAAAAGTATATTTATCATCAATTTTATTTAACAGACTTTATTATAATCTGAACAATTATATTCATCAATTTTATTTAACAGACTTTATTATAATCTGAACAATTATATTCATCAATTTTATTTAACAGTCTTTATTATAATCTGAACAATTATATTCATCATTTTTGTTTGACAATTCTTAGTTTATCGTTAAAATCAAAAATTTCATTTTCTGAATTTTCTGAACTCATATTCAAACTCGACAATTCAATCATGCAAAGAGGATTCTCAAAAAGGTTTTTTTTCTCCATTTTTGTTATATACTTTATATTAATTCATTAATAATATTTTTAGGATTCCAGAGATTTTGCTACCCAGAGATGCATATGACTATGATCTATTCTTTTCGGCAAATGATTTGAGTTTTGACCTGGTTAACACAGAAAGATTTAATTCTCTTGTGTATCAAGCTAAAGACATCTTTGAAAGGTAAATAACCAAACAGTTCAAATGTTCAGCTTTAAAAATGGCTTTTTTTTTATAACTTAGCGATGTCGTTGAGAAGGTATTTACTATTGAGATTTCAAAGATATCCAATATTCTTATAAATTCAATACGGACGGAGTTCCAAGTGGATAACGGATCGGTGGATAGCATTCCCCCAAGTGGCATAAAGGAACTCAGTGACACGTCGATGACAAGTAGCATTAGCTCGATCAATGACCTAGACGTATCGATTAAAGAGTTTGAAGACTTTTTGGAAGTCCCAGAGACTAAACTCAGTTTAGTAAAGTTGCTTCCAAGAATCGCTAAAGAAGTGAACCAAATCTTGTATGATTCGGACAACCAGTACAATGAGGTAAGATTTAAGGAGTTGTATTTATGAAATAATTTAACCGATGATTAAAACATTAGGCACTGTTCTCTTCTATGGAAATGAGCGCATTGTCAGCATCGATATACACAGCAAGAGGTCCAGCCATTTGAGTTTGGGTACTTTGTCTCTTTATGACTAAAGTCGTCTAGTTTATATTTTATGTTATATAGCAGAATTGTAGTTTAAATATTTTAATGCCAATGAGCACATGGTTTATTTCACATTTCAATTGATTTCACTTTTTTTTTGTCTGCAAATCATACATTGGATTGATGTTTAGAATGTATTTTCCAATTTAGTATACTTATAAATCTTACAATAAAATTCCGTGTAAAGAAATAAAAAAAAAAACAGTATACTTATAAGATTTGGGAATGGCCGTTTGTTTAATAGCAAGAAATTACTAGCGAATCAAAGACGAGATCGGGCAAGTTATTTCAGTCACACGTAAATTGTTGGCCGATCAAGTGAATGGAAATAAGCTGAAACTGGCAACTAAGGGAAGAAAAAAAAGCCAGTTCGGAGCCAACTACATAGAGAAGCACACTTCTGCTATATAGACGACTTGTTTCTTTGGCTTTTAACACTGCGGATTGTTCCTTAGTCTGTTTATTTTCAAGCTTCTAACCAGACTATTTACTTTCCGATATCCCTAAACAAACCCGACCAAAAAAAAAAAAGGCGCTTGTTTATGAAGTGGGGACAATTCTTGCCATAATCCCATTTCCTCCATAAAAAACCTCTGATTTGTCCAGTCTGCTGATGTTTATAATCCCCATTTTATTGTATACATCGTAAGCCAACTGGAATGCGTTCTGTCTTGCTTGCGAATAATATTTGTAGAATCCCAACAATAGCAAATAGATCCACCCTCAAAGCTTACTGGCGACCTTATACAATTGTCTGAGGATGTTATTGGTGCTCACGGATAAACAGTTGATTTAATCTAACGCGCTGAAGGGGCTGGAAATTGCCTGATCAGGAAATATACAGATCGCGAAAACGTTCTTCAGAAATATTATACCACTATAGGAAAAAAAAAAATTTATATATTCATATAAATCTGAAAAGTGTAAAAAAAAATTTTTTTTTTATTTATATTATAAAATAAATTTGCCCGTATCGTTTATCGTGTGCCGAAAATAATACCTTCTATTTATTTGTAAAAAAGTATAAAAATAGTACTAGCCTTTTATTTTGGCAAGAAGAAATACATACGATTACTTTTATATATTTGTTTACACGATGGGAAATTCTCAGAGCTCGTACCCTTTATATTACAATGTCGATGTCGACAGCAACGATAAAATAAACGCTCTCTCTGGTTTCGCAAGTAATTCTTGGCTCTACTTGATCTCTTTTTAGCATCAATTCCCTCTCTTTTCAAGGTATTGATTTATTTTTTTTATTTTTATGTGGTGTTAGATTTGGCATGTTCTTCTTTGGGCGCTTCGATTATCAGCACTAGCGATGAAAAGTTTGGCTCCCCCAAAAATCTAATAAAATCTGAACCCCCTTCCCTACAAAATATCTCCCCCACTGGTTTAACTAAAGGTTGTACGTTCGTTGTTATATTTTTCTAAACGTGCAAACTAATCCTGGATTTTCCTATTTAGGTCCTAGGCTGTTTTATAACCACGATGCTTGGGTTACTAAAAGACACGGAACTGATTTTGAATGGTACTTTTTCTTTCTTTTTTTTATTCTTTACTTTGTTTTGTACCTTATTAACCTTCTCCCCTTTATATCAGGGTAATAATCAAACTGGGAAGTACTGGTACTATTGCCGGGTTTGGTATTGATTCCACCCATCTCTTTGAGGACTCTGCTATCAAGATCTCTATTGAGGCTTGTTTAGTCCCGGAAGAAATTCAAGCCAAATACAGCCATAACCACGAAGAGTTTCCTTTTATTTGGGACGTTGTTCTCCCTGAAGCTATAGTTGCTCCTAATACTCTTACTAATTTGGCTCTGTGGCACGAAACCAAATCCGTCTATAATTTCGTTAAAATCAACATTTACCCCGACGGTGGCTTGGTACTTTTTTTTCCTCCTATTATTTATCTACTCTGTTTAACCACCGCTATTCACTTTTTCCTCTACTAGTCTCGATTAAGTATTTATGGAACTGTCGTTTCACTAATAGAATCATCCAGGTACTTTTGTATTTTTCATAATCTAATTTTATCTATTTACATTCCTTTTTTGTTATTTTTTTAGCCTTGTTGATTTAGCATGTGTCTCTAATGGCGGACTGGTTGTTAATGCAAGTGATGATACTTTGGGCAAAAAAGAGAATTTAATCCTACCCGGCTTCAAAAAATCGGAAGCAAGTTACGGTTGGGTAACCAGAAGAAATCTCTCCACCACACCCATCGAAAACTTATCTGACTGGGCAATCATCAAATTGGGTGACGCTGGTTATCTACAAACTGCCCACTTGGAAGTTGCTTCCCTTGAAGGTGTTTTGCCAAATTCGTTTTCTATTTCCGCCTGCTTTTCCACATCCATCGATCCGTCAGCTGATAATGATACTCACTGGTTTGAGATTTATTCTGATTCACCACTAAAACCCCACATTGTAAATAAGGTTGATCTCTCCCTGCAAGATCAGATATTTACCCACGTCAAATTGACCATTAGACCAGATGGCGGTATCTGCAGACTCAGAATATTTGGAAAGCGTCCTTCTGATACCGAATCATCAACCGAGGATATCCAACCAGTATCTTCAAACAACGAAACTGTTGTTGAAGTTTTGGAGTTGGATATTGTTAAAGAACCTTTATCTCTAGATGAAACCATACCCACATCGCCAAAAGGAACTGAGCGTACTCGCCGCAGAAGGAAATCTTTCAAGGAATCAGAGCAATCAACCCCAAAAAAGGAACCCATTGCTAATACATCTGAAACAACAGAGAATGAGCCTATTCCCCCACTGGTCGACACCGACTTGAAAGAAACTGTCCCGGATGTTGCCGAGCCTCCAACCACTCCAACCAAGACTGCGGATCCTGAATTATCCACTCCGCGCACTGACGGTCGCGTAATTGCCAAAGCCAGAAAACCCAGCTCTAAAAAACCAATATTCCTGCACAGTCCTGGAGATGGTCTTACTATCAAACAACAACCCCAAACCCAAACCCAAACCCATCCGATCCCTCCCATCTCGTCCATTTTATCGCCAAAACATAAAGTCAATTCCAATTCTGCCACATCAGACGACCGCGATGAGAGCATCCCACTTAAAAAGCCCAAGAACGATCCATCTCGATCTAAACACGATACCACTAATTCTAACGCACCAGATGAAACTCCAAAGCCCAATAGACCCAAAAAGTCAAAGAAATCAGCAAAGATTGTTCAATAATATTTATTTATTCATCCCCCCCTCTCCCTTCGTCATCTGATCGATCCCTCCCTCTCTCTAATCAGTGCTATTGCTTTTTTTTTATTTTTAATCCATTCACTCTCTTTTTCTTTTCTTATATCATCGATTATTCTGATATTTAATGAAATTTCAACATGCTGTCATTTGTCTCCTTTCCCCCCCCCCCCCTTTTTTTTCTTCTTCTTTTTGATAGCGTCTAAAACAAATAAACTAGTTTTTCTTATAACCATTTCGCCGCTCCTTTTTCCTTGAATATCCCCATTGATTGTATTGTTTTTTCCCACTACGCGCAATATCCTCCACTACTCAAACATTATTATTGTGTGGCTAGATCTTGTGGGAAAGGCAAAAAGTCGGAATAACCTAGCTCGGATCGTAAAAACCCAGATTTGTCTCTCGAGAAGAAAGAAAAAAACCGGAGGGGGGGGGGGCTATATACACGACAATATAGGTGTGATCGTTTCCATTTCCTCAATTTACATATTCTACTTTTGCAACACCAATCATAAAGCCTAAGCGCAAACATCGAAACTACCCACTATATATAAAAACACACAGGGGTTTACTGGAGAGAAATCAGAAGTCGTGAAAATGTGGTTTGCGATTGGTGTTTTTTTCTTTTAATAGTCAGTGTAGGCTGATTGTTTATTCGCTCGGCAGCTTTGTTTGTCCAATTGGGAGGGCCGATGCAACTGAATAAAGTCCCTCAAACATCCAACATGCGGGGGTAAGTGGGAGGGGGGGGGGGTTAAGGAATGTATTGGCGTTGAATGGAACGAATATATAATTGTAGGTTTGTTTTTTGTAGTTTTAGGTGATTTTTTTTTTAACCCTAAATATCACGACTTTACGGGCACGTATCTCTAAACTCTAAATTTTTTTTTAAAACAATTGTATTCCCTTTCCACCCCCCCCCCCCCCCCCCCCCCCCCCCC